>VSMD01052182.1:0-24660 GCA_008750895.1 Mirza zaza
TTGTTACATCCGAGTTTCCCAGCCCCGCCGTACAGAAGATCAGAGACACGAGGATGTAATAAGCAAGAGAAGTTTTATTGTTCCAGCTAGCTGGGGTCCAAGTCTCCCAACACCAGCACAGTGGTCTTTGGCAAGGCAAGGACCCTCACTTGGGTAGGAGCAAGCCTTTTCTACTTTATTTAAGTCCTGGTCCACGCACTGATCACGCGTTTGCCCTTCACAGTGATTGGTTCTATGCCTGTCCATGCGCTGGCCACACACTTGATTCTTGCCCGGATTGGTGGGCTTGTCCTTACTGGCTGTGTTGACTCTTTTTCCTTGATTGGGCCCTTTCCCCTGCATTTTGTTTCAGCCCATAATGCCCTGTGGTATGCAGTGGTCAGGCAAGCAAGCAGTAAACAGAAGCAAGAGAGTAGCTGTTAGCCCAGCATACTGCGTCTTATTGATAAGAGCTGCATTAGGGTCCTTCAGGCTCTGCAGCCTGGTGGGAGACAACAAGCATCAGATGATCATAAGTCTTGTCCCCCATTTTTTTTGTCTCCTAAAGGGCAGGCAATGGAGGCAGGAAGTTGGAGGGTTGAAATTCTCCTACAATGCTGTGTGACCTTGGGCAAGTCCCTTTCTCCTCTCTGGGCCCCAAGTAGAGATAATAATCACACCCCACAGGGCCACCACTGAAGGCAAGGAGATTCACTAGGTTAGAGTTGGTGGCCAACACGGTGGGTGGGGATTTGGAGGAAGGCCAGGGCCTGACAGGACTCCCTCTGAGGGGTCTGAGAGCCTGGGGCCCAGGGGCCTGCAGGGCAGCTCCTCTTTGCCTGTCCCTCCTCCCCCAGAACAGGCTCCATCTCTTTCTGGGTTTCTAGGTGACTCGGCTGGCCCCTCTGGATGAGTTCTACTTTAAACTTGCTGCTGCTACTGCCTCTGTATTGGGGGGGCTCCCACAGGGGCCCCCAGGCAGGAACCCCCCCCCCAGCCAAGCCCTGCGGGAGGGGCTGCAGCCCCCACCCATCCCAGTGCCCATGCGCCTTCCCCTCCTCCCATCCCTGGAACACAGATTTCAGGGCACCTGCTGTGGGCCAGGCACTGCAGAGCCCCTCCTCAACCCTTCTCCTTTGGGGACACCCACGAGGCTTCTGACCCCCCTGGGCAGACAACGAGCTTTCCCTCCGCAGTTTTCAGCCAAGAGGCTCACATAGACAGGCTCCAGGCATGAGGGTCTCTGGCACAAGAAGTGGGCTGCTCTAGAGCCCGCTCTGGAAGCCCAGAATGCCTGGGTCCTCAAAGGAGGTAGCAGGCTCACGGCCTCCCCAGGCTAGGGACGGGGGAGGGGCGCCTGCCCGCGGGAGGCCCATTAGCCGGCTAAGTGCTCCCAGGGAGGGGGACAGCGCTGCTGCTGGAGACAGTGAGGCGAAGTGAGGGCAGATGGGGGGTGGGAGTGGCCTTTCCTGTATTCAGCTAGTGCGACAGAGGCGGGGTGGGGCACAGGCTGTGAGACCCCCTGCCCAAGTTCTGCCCTCCACCAGTACCCCAGACCCAGTCTCTCAGAAATCTCAGCGAGCTGACCCCGGTCCACCTTAAGCAGCGCACTCTACACCCAGTCCCTCCAGCGGCACCCCCGCAACGCCCCCGGCCCCATCGCCCTCCCCTCACCCCAGGCCCGAATAATCAGGTGCTGCCGAACCCCCTGCAAAGCCCCCTACTCGTCTAGGCCCCCCGTCCCAATCCCCCGGCTGCGGTCGCCGCCCCGGCCGCCAGGGGGAGCCGCCGCGGGGCGGGCGGGCCGCCGCGGCGGGAGGGGGCGGGGCTGCCCCCGGCCCCGCCCGGGCCCCGCCCCGCCCGGCCCCGCCGAGTCTCCGGTCGGTCCGGGACAGACTGGCCGGCGGGCGCCGACGCCGGGGCGCTGGAGCGGGCCGCGCGGGAGCGCGCGGAGGGAGCAGCGGCGCCGTCGGTCCCCGTCGGGGCTCCGCGGGTCCCCGGCCCGCCCCTGGCCCGGCGATGGCGGGCGCCAGGCCCGGTGTCCACACGCTGCAGCTGGAGCCGCCCACCGTGGCGGAGACCCTGCGGCGCGGGAGTAAGTTCATCAAATGGGACGAGGTAAGCGCGGCGGCCCCTGCTCCGCCCGGACCCGGGGACCCCTCAGTCAAGCTCGACTAGACGCCGGGGACCCCCGCCCGAGCCTCGCCTGACCATGGCGGCCCCCGTCCCATCCCGGCCGCGCTCCGGAAACTTGCGTCCCCAGTCCTCCCGGTAATGAAGACTTTGTCCTCCCCCGTTCCTCGGCTCTGGAAAATTTGGCTCTCCACTCGTTGGCGCCGGGACGTTGAGCCCCAGTAAATCCCGCTCCCTCCCTTTTTGCACTCGCCCCTCACACCACTCCCTACGAGGCTAATTCTGGGTCTCCGATTCTGGCCTGGTCCCCAGACCCCTGCCCGGCACCGCGCTCCCTGGCTGGAGGACCCCGGCCGCCAGTCTGGCCCAGGGCATCCTCATTTTGGGTGGGTGCCGCTGGGACCCCGCTCTCGCCGGCGCCCCAGCCTGAACAGCCCTCTTCCATTCATCGCTTTCTCACCCTGTTCTGGCTGCGCCCCTTCGTCCTGCCTCTGAGTCCCAGCCCAGCTCCCTGCTCAGGTGGGAGCACCAACTCACACCCTAGTGGAGACTTTGCCCCCCAAGTTCCTCCTTCGCTGGGAACTTTGCTCCCACTCCTTAGCCTGGGACTTTGAACCCCAATACATCCTGTGCGCCCCCCTTCTACCTTTTGTGACCCTGGTGTATTCCAGATGCTCGGGCCCCACCTGCGGCTTCCCATGCCTGTCCTGTCCCCCTCCTCTACCCCTCGGGCCCCTCCTTCCCAGGGGCCTCCACCAGGCCTGCCAGAGCTTCCTCGCGGCTCCTTCCCAGTCAGGCCACAGGCCTGGAAGACTCTGGGCTCCTTTCCGGCTGGGTGGGGCGGGTAGGCGTGGGAGCTGGGGGAGGGGCCGGGGGCGTGGCCTGAAGTGGCAGGTGTGTGAGGAAGGGTGCCTGGGTGCCCCTGGAGCCAGGGGAGACCCTTCCCCACGGGCCGGCCTAAAGGGAAAAGTTTCTCCTTTTCCTCTGAGTGTGATAAACCCAAATAAGGAAGTGGGAACAAGGAGAGGGCCTGGGGTGGGGTGGGGGAGCTGACAAAGGCTTGGGGCTGGAGAGAGGGGCCTGGGCTGTTTTTGAAGGCCAGACCCCTGGGGAGGGAGGGGCCCTGGGGGCAGTACCCACTGAACTCCCCTCCACTCACTCCTGGGGGGGCCTCAGACCCACGGCAGGGTGGGGAATACCCAGAGGGGCTGGCCATGGGCATCAGCACACTGAAGTGGGTCTTGGGGCTTCCTGTCCTTTCTGTCCCCAGATCAACTCCCATCCTTTGTAAGCAAAGCCTGCAATGGGTGGGGCTGGTGCTATTCCTATTCTCCAGAAGAGGAAACTGAGGTTTAGAAAGTGGAGACTTACCCTGTCCCCACAGTGGGGTGTGGCTGAGGCCAGGAGCCGGGAGGCTGGCAGGAGTCTTGCTTCCCCACTTCCCAGGTCACAGGATGCTGGACCCACACTGCCTGCGTGCAAGTCCTTGCTCCTCTTCTTGACCTTGGGCAAGCTACGGAGCATCCTCAGTTTCCTCATCTGTAAAATGGGCATGATGACAACATGTACCTTGTAGGGTTGTCAGGAGGCCTAAGTGGGCTCACACATGTTCCGTGCTTAGAACTGTACCTTGCACACAGTAGGGCAGCGTGTGTGTGTGTATGTATGTGTGTGTGTGTGTGTGTGTGAGCTGTTGTATTAATGATGACAGTATTGTCCACCAGACAGTAGCACTTTGGGGGTGGCACTCAGGGTGAGGTGGGATCCTCTTCTGGCTTGGGGAGCCTGAGGCAGGAGATTTCTACCTGTGGTCACCTGGTTACTCAGGCCCTGGCCTAGTCTATGTCCTTGACACCCCCTCTGGCTGCTTCCCAAGTCACAGGGGTGGCCCTGGGAGTATGCCAGGGACTGGGCTCTCCTCAGAAAATGGGGCTGGCACACACTTCCCTGCCCCTGCCAGCTGCAGGGCTCTTTGAGGAGGACAGAGCTCGCTGCCCAGTCCTGAGGCCAGCGGGGGGTCCCTGCTGAGGGCCTCTGTGCCTCTGCGAGGCGGGGCTGAGTCTTGAGGCCGGGTGGACCCCAGGAGGTGCAGGATGGTGACAATGGACCTTGGGGCAGACTGAGAGGTGGCTAGTCATCATGGTGTCCCAAGGGATGCAGAAGGGCCGTGGGGGTCAGACTTCTGAACCCTGTGCTGTAGTCACGTACACATTTTACAGTGGGCTAACTAGCAGCTCTGGGGGCTCCAACCACCACACAGCTTCTGGGAAAACAGCCCAGGGTGGGGGCCAGGGAGGCTTCCCAGGAGGTGGGTCAGATTTCGTGGGTAGAGAAGGAAGGAAAGGACATCCTAGCAAAGGGGACAGCGAGGCAAGGGCTGGGAGATAGGGAGAGGGTAGGCAGTCATCCATGTGGCAGAATCTTAGGGCGAGTGGGAGGTAAGGCGTTGGGACCAGAACTCGCGGACGCTGACCGTCACGCTGAGAGCGTTGGCTTTCCTGAGGGCTGTAGGCGGCTGCGGAGGACGTGGGGCTGCATAAGGCGTCGTCTTAGCTCACGGACAGGCACGCTGGGTGGATGGCTGAAGGGGTCCCAGGCCCACGCCTGGGCTGCAGTCCTCACTCCCTGACCCCTGCCATCCTGTGCTATCCCTAGGAGACCTCCAGTCGGAACCTGGTGACCCTGCGTGTGGACTCCAGTGGCTTCTTCTTGTACTGGACGGGACCCAATATGGTGAGGGCAGGCGCTGGTGCAGCTTGCTCAGGCCAAGGCCCTGCCCCACGCGCCTGGCCTGCCCATGGGGCCCAGCTGCTGGCCGACCTCTCCCACGGCTTCCCAGACAGGAAGTGCTAAGGACAGGGGCTGAGGCTGGGGCTGCAGCCAGGGGGTGGCCACTCCCTGGCCTGGGTGGGGAGCTTGGGGGCTCCCAGCTGTCACCCTACAGCCTCTCAGACGCACCCCGGCATCTGGTTTCCCCAGGAAGTAGATACACTGGACATCAGTTCCATCAGGGACACACGGACGGGCCGTTATGCCCGCCTGCCCAAGGTGAGTGATGGGGCCCAAGTCTAAGGACCAGATTAAGGCACGGGGACTTGGACACCCTTCCTAACTCTTGGCTCTCACCTGCACAGGACCCCAAGATCCGGGAAGTGCTAGGCTTTGGGGGCCCTGATGCCCGGCTGGAGGAGAAGCTGATGACAGTGGTGGCTGGGCCAGACCCAGTGAACACAGTATTCTTGAACTTCATGGCTGTGCAGGACGACACGGCCAAGGTGGGCTGGGGCCCAGGAGACAGCCAGGGCTCTCTGCCTCATGGGTTCAATCGGCCACTGCTTCCAGAGCATCTGTTGTGTACCAGGCTGCTCTCTGACTTCCTGTGTATCAGACCCAGGTCTGGGCTGTGGCCAGGCCAGCCTGCTCTGTCCCCCACTCACCCCCTCCTCATGTGTGCCACCCCCCAGGTCTGGTCCGAGGAGCTATTCAAGCTAGCTATGAATATCCTGGCACAGAACGCCTCCAGGAACACCTTTTTGCGCAAAGCGTGAGCCCTGGGCTGCCCTGGGGGGGTGTCGGGGGTTCAGGTGGCAGTTCCCAGGGTGTGACCCCTTCACCTGCCTCCCCAGATACACAAAGCTGAAGCTGCAAGTGAACCAGGATGGACGGATCCCGGTCAAGAAGTGAGCGCCCCTTCCCCTCTGCACCTTCTCTCCTGCCCCGACCCTGGTGGCCTTTGCCCCTCCACTGACCCTGCCCCTCACCTGCATCAGCATCCTGAAGATGTTCTCAGCTGACAAGAAGCGGGTGGAGACAGCGCTGGAATCCTGTGGCCTAAATTTCAACCGGGTATGTGGGGTGGGGACAGGGGTCAGGGGGCATTGTAGCGGGCACCCAACCTTCTGGGCTTCCTGCTCCTTGGGTCTCACCCCACACTCCTTGGCCCCCAGAGTGAGTCCATCCGGCCCGATGAGTTTTCCTTGGAAATCTTCGAGCGGTTCCTTAACAAGTTGTGTCTTCGGCCAGACATTGACAAGATCCTACTGGAGATGTGAGCAGGGCCGGGCCCCCTCCCAGCCTGTGTGCCCCCTGTCTGGACTCTGCTCAGTATGCTTTGCAGCCCAGTGAGGAGGAGGAGAGCTGGTGGCCAGGTCACAGAGCGCCAGGGTGGGGTGGGGTGGGTGCAGAGCCTGTTGCTGATGTGCTTGTGCTCACAGCCACAGTTTCTGCAGCTGTTACGGACAGCTCTGGGCTGCCCTTTTGCCAGAGCTGGTGTAATCAGCCCACTCTGCTGATGAGAACCGAGGCTCAGACGTGCTGTGGGACCTGCCTGATCCCCCACAGCCAGTGAGCTCTAGAGCTGAGATTGGGTCTGGGGTCTGGAAGCACAGGGTCATGGGCCGAGCACTTGGTAGCTTCCAAAGCCCTTGCTCATGCCAGTGCCACTTCTGTCTGAGTAGCCAGCATTGTCAGTGCAGGGGAAACTGAGGCCCAGAGAGGACAGTGACTTGCCCCAAGTCCTACTCAGTGGGTGCCAGAGCCAGGGGCAGGCCTTCTGACGCCCTCACCCAGGTGAGGGCTTGGCGTAGGGGTGGGGGACGCTGAGGCTTCAGCCTGACCTGGCTTCCGGCCCCTCCAGAGGTGCCAAGGGCAAGCCATACCTGACACTGGAGCAGCTCATGGACTTCATCAACCAGAAGCAGCGGGACCCAAGACTCAACGAAGTGCTGTACCCACCCCTGAGGGCTTCGCAGGCCCGGCTGCTCATTGAGAAGTATGAGCCCAACCAGCAGTTCCTAGAGCGAGGTAGGAGGCGGTGGCGTGGGTACGGGTGGCAAGGTGGGGGCGGGAGGTGCCCCAGCTCACCCTGCCTCTTCCTGACCCCAGACCAGATGTCCATGGAGGGCTTCAGCCGCTACCTGGGAGGCGAGGAGAACAGCATCTTGCCCCTGGAAGCCCTGGATCTGAGTGCAGACATGACCCAGCCGCTGAGCGCCTACTTCATCAACTCCTCGCACAACACCTATCTCACTGGTGAGTGCGGGGAGGGTGGTGCCTGTGACCTCTGCCCTCTGGCCTGCCCCCCTTCCTCTTGAGGCACAATTCTTTCAGCTCATTTGCTTGTAAGCAGGCAGGGAACAGCCAGCCACCCCGAGGAGCGGGGCTTCTTGGCATGCGTCAGTACTCAGGAAGCTTCCCTGGGGAAGGGCCGGAGCCGGTGACAGCTGGCCAGGCGAGGGGTGGCCTGCGGGAGGGCCTGGAGCAGGACTGCTTGGTGACCTGAAGAAGCAAAAAGGAGGCGGGGTGGGATGGGAGTACGCTGAGGCATGGTGAGAGGTGGGTGAGGAGGCACAGAAGGCATTTGGGTTTATCCAGAGTGGGAGGGAAGGGCTTTGCAGAGGGTCTGAAGCAGAGGAGGTGATGTGACCTGGTATGTGTTTAGAAGGACGACCCAGGTGCTCCATAGAGACTGGATTGGAGGCAGGGAGGGCCCATGGTGTCAGGGGGCAGGTGGTGGAGGCTGTGCCAGGCCAGAGGTGGCAGAGGGTGTGAGGAGAGGGAGAGATCAGCAGGGTCCTGGGAGCTAGGGTGGGTACTGGGGATGACTCCCCCAGTTCAGGCTGGTGGGATGGGTGGGTGGTGGGTGTTCATCTTAGAGAGGGTGAGCCCTGGAGGAGGAACCCGCCTGGCAGAGCACTGGCAGATGCCTGCTCTATGCCCACTTAGGGTGGGCACCGGGGGCTGGGAGTGGCACGTGGCCTGCCCTGGGGGACTTTGGGGAAAACGGTGCTGGTTCCACAGTGAATTAAAGAGTGATTAGAGCTGGCTAGACAGAGTGTGTCGGGGCTGGTCTGGGCTGCCGCAGGGGCCCCTGCGTCCCCAGCATGGCCTGGTTCTGTGTGGAGCCGGGCTGGCGGGCGGCCATGGTGACGGAGCCTCACCCCCAGCGGGGCAGCTGGCGGGGACCTCGTCGGTGGAGATGTACCGCCAGGCGCTGCTGTGGGGCTGCCGCTGCGTGGAGCTGGACGTGTGGAAGGGGCGGCCGCCCGAGGAGGAGCCCTTCATTACCCACGGCTTCACCATGACCACGGAGGTGCCCCTGCGTGACGTGCTTGAGGCCATCGCAGAGACCGCCTTCAAGACCTCGCCCTACCCAGTCATCCTCTCCTTTGAGAACCACGTAGACTCGTGAGTGGGCCCTGGCTTGGGGACCCGATGGACCCAGGGACGGCACTCCCACCGTGGCTCTGTGGAACTGCTCTGATGACCTCCAACCCTGGGACTCTCCACTGACCCTGTGCCCTCTGACCTGCCCCATGGACCCCAGCTTCCCTCAGGAACCTCTGACCTCTGATCTTGGCCCCACAGGGCAAAACAGCAGGCCAAGATGGCCGAGTACTGCCGCTCCATCTTTGGGGACGCGCTGCTCATCGACCCCCTGGACAAGTACCCGGTATGAGGTCCTGGAGCTGGGGCGGGGAGGTGGGGGTGGGGGTGCCTGGCGGCCCCTGACCTGCCCGTGCCTGCCCAGCTGGCCCCGGGCGTCCCACTGCCAAGCCCTCAGGACCTGATGGGCCGCATCCTGGTGAAGAACAAGAAGCGGCACCGGCCCAGCACAGGCGTGCCCAGCAGCTCCGTGCGCAAGCGGCCGCTGGAGCAGAGCAACTCGGCCCTGAGCGAGAGCTCTGCTACCACCGAGCCCTCCTCCCCGCAGCTCGGTATGGCCCTCCCACCTCGCTCAGCCCCAGCCCCAGCCACTCCCATTAAGCCATTCACCACCTCTCAGCTGTGTACGGGACCTCTGACCCCTGACCCCGGGCACACCTCACTGAGCCACGCCCCAATTCCTGACTGCTCAGTCCCACCCCAGAGCCTCCCATAACCAGGTTACTGCTCCAAATTCTGACTTCTGACCTCAGTGACCCACATCCCCCACTTTGGGTGTGACCTTCAGACCTCAAACCCTGTCCTGAGGCCCCTATCACATTGGTTATAATCTCAGCTAACCTTTGCCCTCTCACTTTATTGAGGTCCTTGTTGCACCTGACTGCTCATTTCACTAAGCCCCTTCACTGGCTATGGCTGACCCCTTACCTGTAACCCCACCATGTCATGACCCCACTCCCACTGTTAAGGCTGCCATACCTCACTTCCTGATTTCTGAGCCACCCTACCTACCTCCCTGCTCCATGTAACTCCAGACCTTCACCTTCCCTCAGTGACGCCTCTGAACTCCCACTGGGTTTAATACCCTCTGACCTCTGGCCTCTCCCCAAGCCACACTGCCCTGAGAGTACCCCTTGACTGCCCCACTGAGTCACCACCACACACACTGGGAATGACCCTTCTGGGCTCCCTGAGCATCTGTGTGTGGTCCTTTTTTTTTGGAGACAGAGTCTCACTCTGTTGCCCAGACTAGAGTGCCGTGGCGGCAGCCTAGCTCACAGCAACCTCAAACTCCTGGGCTCAAGCAATCCTCCTGCCTCAGCCTCCCGAGTAGCTGGGACTACAGGCATGTGCCACCATGCCCGGCTAATTTTTTCTATATATTTTTAGTTGTCCAGCTAATTTCTTTCTATTTTTAGTAGAGATAGGGGTCTCACTCTTGCTCAGGCTGGTTTCGAACTCCTGACCTTGAGCGATCCTCCTGCCTCAGCCTCCCAGAGTGCTAGGATTACAGGCATGAGCCACCATGCCTGGCCTGTATGTGGTCTTGACCCCTGACCCCTGGTGGCCCTGTCCTCTGCAGGGTCTCCCAGCTCAGACAGCTGCCCAGGCCTGAGCAATGGGGAGGAGCTAGGGCTGGAGAAGCTCAGCCTAGAGCCTCGGAAGTCTCTGGGCGAGGAGGGCCTGAACCGGGGCCCGGATGCATTTGGACCTGCTGACCGTGAGGATGAGGAGGAAGATGAGGATGAGGAGGAGCAGACAGACCCCAAAAAGCCAACCACAGATGAGGTCAGGCGCCACAGGTGGTGGCGTGTATTCCCCTCCCAAGCGGTGGCTAGCACCCACTGTGCTCAGCATGGCCCTGGGTGCTGGTCTGACCATGGACATCATCTCTCCCCTGCGGGGGTTCAGTGTCTGTGTGTGATGCTGGGAGGAGGGGTCTTCGGTGAATAGGCAGGGAAACAAGTGTACGATTGTGCTCATGATATGGACTGGGGAAGGGTGAGTTGGGGTGCAGAACTGGGGGAGGATGGGGACCTGGGCAGGGAGGTTGGGGCAGGCAGGCCTGAGGAAGCGGGAACAGCATGTGCAAGGGCCCTGTGGCAGGGCCACAGTGCACAGGAGGAAGGGCCAGGGCAAGACAAGGGAGTGTTGCCATGGGGAGCGTTGAAGACTTGTGAGGAGTGGCTCAGAAGAGGCCAATCTGGCTGTCTATGAAGCCAGATTTGACAGGGGCCCAAAGTCGGGTAGGCCCCGGGCAGTGTTCCAGGCTCCAGAGCTACCAGGAGGGGATGGCAAGGTGATTGGAACGAATGGCTGGAATGAAATCTGGGGCTCACGTGCATGTGGGTGGTGGAACCCCTGGGCTTGGGGGAGGGGTTCCAGAGGGGTCCGAGGACCAGGGAGCAGAGGCGTGGCCAGCAGGCAGCAGGTGAACTGGGCAGGGAGGGTCCTCCTGGGTGCGTCGGAGAGGCCCCAGAGAGGAGGCTGTCGGGCCTTGCTGAGGTAGCAGATTGCAGGGCTGGCAGAGGGTCAGCGGCTCCGTCCTGAGGGGGCAGGTGAGGGAACTCCTTGCTGGTGCCGGGGCAGCACTCTGATCTGGGTTTGGGGCCGCAGGGCACGGCCAGCAGCGAGGTCAACGCCACTGAGGAGATGTCGACGCTAGTCAACTATATCGAGCCTGTCAAGTTCAAGTCCTTTGAGGCTGCTCGAAGTGAGTAGGGGTGGGTGGAGGGGTGGGATCTGGCCTGCAGGCTCCTGCCAGGCCTGACCCCTCACTGCCTACTCCCCAGAGAGGAACAAGTGCTTTGAAATGTCATCCTTCGTGGAGACCAAGGCCATGGAGCAGCTGACCAAGAGCCCCATGGAGTTTGTGGAGTATCCTTGCGAGGTGCTGCGGCAGGCAGGCCAGGGCGGGATGCTCAGAGGCTGGCTCAGATGTTCTGCTCCCACTTTCGCCACCCGTGCAGGGTCCTGGCCCTCCCACACCCCTGCCTGGGGCCGGGGCAGGTCCGGGCACTCGCCAGGGAAGAAGCAGAGGCCGGCCAAAAGGGGTGGGGGCCACGAGAGTGCGGGGCCGGAGGTGGAGGCTGGCAGAGGGCTGGGCACTGGCACCCGCGTGGCCCCTGACCGCCAACCTCAGATACAACAAGCAGCAGCTGAGCCGCATCTACCCCAAGGGCACCCGCGTGGACTCCTCCAACTACATGCCCCAGCTCTTCTGGAACGTGGGCTGCCAGCTTGTTGCCCTGAATTTCCAGACCCTGGGTGAGCCCGGCTGCCCGTCTTACCGATTTCTGACCCGTGATCCTGCTAGTCCTGCCTTTAATGGACCTCTGACCTATGTGACCCCAGGTCCCCTGGCCTAACCCAGACCTTAGCTACCCCAGCTCCCAGCCTTGGCCGACTCCAGCCCCTCAGCTGTCTGATCTTTCCTGAATCTGGACCCTGGTGCCATGTGGTCCTACCCTGAGCCTGGACCCTGGACTCTACTGACCCCAGACCACACTGGTCCCCGGCATGGCACTGCCCTGTCTGACTCCTGCCCTCCCCTTGGCACCTCTAGATGTGGCGATGCAGCTCAATGCGGGTGTATTTGAGTATAATGGGCGCAGCGGGTACCTGCTCAAGCCCGAGTTCATGCGGCGGCCGGACAAGTCCTTTGACCCCTTCACTGAGGTCATCGTGGACGGCATTGTGGCCAATGCCTTGCGGGTCAAGGTGAGGCCCCAGAAGGCTCAGGTTGGGGTGTCCCAGGGACAGGAATCTCAGCACACCTCACCCTCTTTGCCCCCTAGGTGATCTCAGGGCAGTTCCTGTCCGACAGGAAGGTGGGCATCTACGTGGAGGTGGACATGTTTGGTCTCCCTGTGGACACACGGCGCAAGTACCGCACTCGGACCTCTCAGGGGAACTCGTTCAACCCTGTGTGGGACGAGGAGCCCTTTGACTTCCCCAAGGTGAGCCTGGCTGCATGCCCACCTGGCGCAGGCGGATCCAGCCCAGGCTGCCCAGGCTCACGTGGGGGAGCGGGAACTGGGCACGCTGGTGGTGACTGGGATCAGAAGTGGGGGCACCGAGGGACCTCCCTGGCCTTGCATGTCCCAGAGTGGGAGGGGGTTCCAGCAGGAGGTCTTGTAGGCCCCTGTAAGGAGTGGACACAGCCTGTCCCTCTCCCAGCGGGGGGGACTGGCCTGAGATCACAACCTCAGGCTCCCGTGGGCTCTTCCAGGTCCTACGTGACGGGGCCTCCGCTCCCCACCTGGCTGGGATGTTCTCAGTCCAGGCTCCCAGCTCACTCTACAGTTTCTAAGCTGGCCCATGGTGGCCCTGAGGGGGTCTATCTGTCTGTCCTCTTGGGCCAGGGCCCTGATGGCTGCTGCTCATCCATGGGCCAGGCCACAGAGGTGTGAGTCAGCAATCAGCTCAATGGTGACGGTGACTGGTGGCCACTTGTTGGTCAGCTCACCCAAAGGGCTGCTCTGAGTGTTCAGCCTTGGTGGCTGTGGTCAGCCGTGGCAGTGGCCATGGTGGCAGTGGGTCAGCTCCATGGCTCAGCACCAGTGTGGGCCCGCAGGTGGTGCTGCCCACACTGGCTTCACTTCGCATCGCGGCCTTCGAGGAGGGCGGCAAATTCGTAGGGCACCGCATCCTGCCTGTCTCTGCCATCCGCTCAGGTGAGGCCCTGCTTGACTCGGGCAGCACAGCGGGTGGTGTGTGGGGACCTGGCTAGGCCCAGTGACCCTGCACTGCTCCCCGTCCAGGGTACCACTACGTCTGTCTGCGGAACGAGGCCAACCAGCCGCTGTGCCTGCCGGCGCTGCTCATCTACACGGAGGCCTCTGATTACATTCCCGACGACCACCAGGGTGAGTGAGGGTGGGCAGGACAGGGAAGGTGGGGGGACAGTGCTGCCACCAAGGCTTGGGTGTGGCTGAGCCAGGTGGCCCCAGTTCAGGGTGGTGAACAGACCTGAGCACAGGTTCTTCAGTCCCTCATTGAGAACAGAGCTGGTGGGGACAGTGTGGCCCGGGGGCTCTGTTTCTGGGACCCTTGTCTCTGCCTCCCCACAGACTACGCCGAGGCCCTGATCAACCCCATTAAGCACGTCAGCCTGATGGACCAGAGGGCCACGCAGCTGGCCGCCCTCATCGGGGAGAGCGAGGTGAGCCGGGCAGCGCCATGAGCAGGCCTGGCTGGGTGGGCTCAGGCTGGCTGTGACCCTGGGACCAGTGGACACGACTGCTGTGGGCGTGCGTGTGGGGGTGTGGGCTGACTCTGGGCCCAGCCCTGGTGGGGAAGGCTCTGCAGTCCCCGCTGCACTGTCCTGCCTGCTCCCGCCTCACCGCCTGGACCCCGGCTGGGCTGTTCAGGGTCTCACTGCAGACCCCAGCCTCACGCATTCACACGCCCATGCCCTCTCCTGGGGGGGCTGTTCTCCTTTACGGATTCTTGTCCCACCCAAACCAGAACATAAAACCAAGCTATGCCAAGTGCCAGCTTTCTGCCAGACCCGGCGTGTGCCTTTTCACCTCCTTAGCTCATTTAATCCCCCGACCCCCTGAGTTTGGGGCTGCCATTCCCCAGTATGGGCATGGGCACACTGAGGCCCCGAGTTGCTTGTGTAAGATCGCTCAGCCCCAAAATGGCCTGGCCTAGGCCAAGCTCGACCCTGCACCTCTGTGCCGCCAGCGCTGAGCCTTACCCCTACGCCGTGCGGGGCGGGGGCTCTGGTCTCTCACTCAGTAGGCTTAGCAGCTTTGGGATTTTAGGCGATGGAAACCACCCATTTGCATTTGAGAGGCTTTCAGGTCAGACCTGGGTAGAATTCCCCTAGCTGCAAGCAGCACAAACCCGGGCTACAGGCGTTCCTGGCCACTTCACTAGGCCAGTGTGAAGCCACAGAAGCTTTTAAAATGTGGGGTCCCGGGATCTCTGTGGAGGGCAGTGGCTTCCGTGGGGAGGGGTCAGGAGTAGAGGTTCACCAGCACAGCCAGGCCCAGTCCCTGCGGGGCCTGCGGCGGGCGGGGGAGAGATGACTGCAATTAGGGCTGCTCAGAGCTGTTAGCTGGAGAGGCTGGTGCCCACTCTGCGGTCGCTGCCTTCGTTGATTTAATCAGGAGCTGAGCAACAAGGAAGATGAGCAACTGTGGGCAAGGGTGGGGGGACACGGAGAGGGGAGGAGACTTGGGGCTGGCTCAGGCCTTTCCAGAACAATCTGGCAGTTCTTGAGCACATGCAATGGGCCTGGCATTACACTGTCATCCCCACACCCCATGTGGAACAGGGGTTTACAAAGGCTTACTTTGTACAGCTCTCATTTCTCATGTGGTGTCCAGACAGCCCCGTGTAACAGATGAGTCCAGCAGCCACACAGGCTGACCGAGGCTGACAGGGCACTGGGGAGCCCTGGGAGGTTGTGGAGGACAGAAGGCCTGGGGGGAACAGCATTCTGCTTCCTCCCCACAGGCTCAGGCTGGCCCAGAGACATGCCAGGAAAGCCAGTCTCAGCAGCTGGGCTCTCAGCTGCCCCTGGCCCCCACGCCTAGCCCACTGGACACCTCCCCCCGCCGGCCCCCAGGCTCCACCACCTCCCCCACCAGCACCTCCGTCAGCAGCCCAGGTAGGGAGCGGCCTGGGCCTGGGGTGGGCTGAGGGGGTGGCTCATGCCACCGTCCCCTCTAGCTTCTCACAGGTGGCCTCTGCTCTGCAGGGCAGCGGGATGACCTCATCGCCAGTATCCTCTCAGGTATGGGGCGGGGCCACATGGCAGGAGTGGGGCTGCAGGTTGGCCCACCCGGCCCACCTTTGCCCTGCTACTCCCAGAGGTGGCCACCACCCCGCTGGACGAGCTCCGAAGCCACAAGGCTCTGGTGAAGCTCCGCAGCCGGCACGAGCGAGACCTGCGAGAGCTGCGCAAGAAGCATCAGCGGAAGGCTGTGCCCCTTACCCGCCGCGTGCTGGACGCCTTGGCCCAGGCCCGGGCGGAGAGCAGGTGCCACCACCGGCCAGGTGTCCTGTGAGTGTCCAGCCTGCCTGTGTGCTGTGTGTGCTGCGAATGTCCATGTGAATGCGAGGGGTGTGTGCACACAGGCGTCCACGCCAGGTGGGCAGGGAGATGGCAGGGGCCGCTCCTTGATCCCTGGGGTGAGGGTGGGGTGCACGGAAGATAGAGGAGGCTTCCTGCACCAGCGCCCACTCTTCCCCCAGGGAGTGACACCTCTTTGGACGTGCCCATGAGGAGCTTGTTGTCCAAACAGGCTCCCATCATTCAGGTGGAGCTAACGGGCCTCCTGGTTCGCATAACGGACCTGGCCCTATGGGGTGGCACCTGCCATTGCCTGCCAGGATGTGTCCTACTCCCCGCCCCAGGCCCAAGTCCAGGTGGTGGACCTGAGCATCAGCCCAGAGGGGTCTCCCCACAGGGGCGGGGCCACTGACGTGGAGGACATGAAGGAGGAGGAGGAAGAGGTGAAGCGGTACCAAGAGTTCCAGAACAGACAAGTGCAATGTCTGCTGGAGCTGAAGGAGGCCCAGGCAGACACAGAGGCTGAGCGGAGGCTGGAGCACCTGAGACAGGTGAGGGCGGCATACAGCGGTGAGGGAGGG
This sequence comes from Mirza zaza, assembly GCA_008750895.1. NCBI lineage: Eukaryota > Metazoa > Chordata > Mammalia > Primates > Cheirogaleidae > Mirza > Mirza zaza. Next base: position 15,886 of record VSMD01052182.1, read on the forward strand.
TCCTCTTGGCATCAGCCCTGTGTCACCTGTTGGCTACTTGTGTCCACAGGCTCAGCAGCGGCTCAGGGAGATCGTCCTGGAGGCACACGCAGCTCAGCTGAAACGGCTGAAGGAGATGAATGAGAGGTGAAGGCAGAGGATCTTGTGTGGTGGGGCAGGGGACTCCCTGGTACCAGGGGAGGGCGGAGTCCCCAGTCCTGCCACTGACCCCTGCCCTGCCCCTCCTTGCTCTGCCCCCGCTGGCCTCTCCAGGGAGAAGAAGGAGCTGCAGAAGATCCTGGACAGGAAGCGCCACAACAGTATCTCGGAGGCCAAGACGAGGGAGAAACACAAGAAGGAGGCGTAAGGGCGTGGGGACTGGGAGCCGATTTGGAGCTGGGGGCAGGGCCAGCCCCTGAGCACTGAGCCCTTCCTGCTTTGCTCCTGCACAGGGAACTGACAGAGATTAACCGGCGGCACATCACTGAGTCAGTCAACTCTATCCGTCGGGTGAGAGAGGCTCATGGGCCAGCCTAGCCCCACCCCCTTTCTTCCTTCATCAGACACCCATCTCCTTGGTGCCTGGCCTGGTGCCACATGACCCTCAAGGGGTTTCTAGAGCCTTTCCCCAGGCCCGACAGCCCCCTGGTGCCCACATTATATTCAAAGCCAACCATGTGTGACAGTGGCCTTGGCTTTGGAGTCCTTGTGCCTAGCCATCTCACAACTCTGGCCACACAGTCCTAGGAGCCTTCACCCACCTGATTTCTGTGCCCAGCTAGAACCCCAGTGCCCTGGCCCCTCCCTCAGGGCCTCTCAGCTGAGCCCCTGCCCACTCCCATAGCTGGAAGAGGCCCAGAAGCAGCGACACGACCGCCTCGTGGCGGGGCAGCAGCAGGTCCTACAGCAGCTGGCGGAAGAGGAACCCCAGGTGAGGTCGTGGTGAGGCTGGCGGGCGGGCAGGGTGCTGGGTGGCCTGGCCCTGCTGTGATCCCCGTCCTCCTCCACAGCTGCTGGCCCAGCTGGCCCAGGAGTGCCAGGAGCAGCGGGCAAGGCTGCCGCAGGAGGTCCGCCGGAGCCTGCTGGGCGAGACGCTGGACGGGCTGGGGGACGGGCCTCTGGTGGCCTGTGCCAGCAACGGTCACACACCCCAGAGCAGCGGGCACCTGTCTGGTGACTCAGAGAGCCAGGAGGAGAACACGCAGCTCTGAACTTCTGAGCAAGAGGTGGCCACAGGGCCAGGGTGGGCACTGGGCAGAGGGCAGGAGGTGACGACACTAATGCTTTTTTTTTTTTTTAACTTTTTATCTTTAGAAATTTTATTTTTTTAAACCCAGGGCGAGTATCCCACACTAACCCCCTCCTTCATCCTCCTGGTGCCCCTTTAGCCCGCAGCCCTCCTTCCCACCCTCAGTCCTAGGGAGGGGCCTGGGCTGGGCCCTGCCCCCCTCCCCCTCCCGAGGCACCCACACTCCAGAATTGGTGGCGTCTCCTGCACTTCCCAGGGAGCACTGGCTGGAGACATGGAGCTCTGGGAAGTAGGGGTCACACTCTTTCTCTATTCTTTGGCGGATATTTTTTTTACATGAATAAAAGTGGATTTCAGGGACACTGTGTGCAGTGTGGTTTGAGGTAAGAGAGGGCTCTGGGCCCTGGCTCTGGCACTTTCTCCGGGGCCTGTTTCCTCATCTATATAATGAGCTGTGGGCATTGGTGGGCTTGAGGTCAGCCCTTAGCGAAGGGCTGCTGGGTTCGAACTTGAGACAGCCTTGCCCAGGGCCTACAGGTTTTCCCAGCAGCCTTCCTCACTGGCTGCCTTTGCGCCCCTGTCCCCCTCGCTGTGGCTCCTGGTCCCCCCAAGCCATTGCTTTTCTCCCTCCTAGGCTCTCCCCATCCCCCCTTCACAGAGGCCAGGCCTCTGCTTCAGGAAGCCTCCCTGCCCCCCCCTTCCTATTGCCTGATATGACCCAAATACCCAGCATCTTCTGCCGGGGCTGCTCAGGGCCCCCACAGGCAGCTGAGTCTGTATGGCAGGATGGACGGCTGGGGTGGAGCTGGGCAGCTCTGAACCTGCCCGACACCAAGGGACCTGACCTTTCAGAGATAGGTGGGAAGGGAGCCTCCCGGCGACCACCGGGAGCAAGGGAAGCTGACAGTAGCAGACACTGGCAGGGGTTGGGACGCCCCGCGTCCCTCTCATCCCTGTGAGGGAGATGTAATGCCTGTTTTACAGATGAGGAAATGGAAGCCCAGAGCGATGTCACGTGTGCCAGGCCACAGCTAAGATGTCCTGACCTGGAGGCAGGGCGGGCCTGGACCCTCTGTGGCAGACTGTCTTCGGCCAGCCCGGTGAACCTGCTCCGTGCCTCAGGACCAGCGCAGAGCCATGGAGAGCCCACAGCCAGGGCTCGAGGGCGTGGCAGGGCCCGGCAGCAGGGTCAGGCTGGCACCTCTTCAAGGCCTCTCCCAGCTTCCTGGCTGTCCGGGCTGACTGACTCCCTCCTCCAGAGGAAGGCAGCCTCTTATCTGGGCTTATCTCCTGCCAATTGAGTGTTTGCTTTGCTTTGTTTTTGCTGCAGCCTCAGGCAAACAGATGGGGTGGGGAGGCCAGAGAAACCCGTTCAGAGCAGGTCCTTCTCAGGGCTCGACCTCTGCCCTGAGCTCTCCTCCCTCAGGGTCAATACCGCTGCCCAAACCTTCTGTGCTTCTGTCACACCTTGTCTTATCCCAAATCTGCCCACTCTCCTGTACTCTGTGTCCAGGCCCCACAGCAGCCAACGCCCACCTTCCGGACCTGACTCCCCTCCCCTGCGGAAATACTCCATGTGGGCCTCCGGTCCTCAAAAACCAGCTCAGCTCCCAACTCCTGGGTGTGACTTTTCAGCCCTTCAGAAGCCTGGCCTCTGCTGCTCCCTCTGGTCTTTCCATGGGTCCACTGTCCCCCCTGCTGGGAGTGACAGCCCTATCACTTCACCTTCTGGTCCAAAGTCTAACTCCCCTCCTCCCAGAAGCCCTCCCTGACTTTCCCACGGAGAGAGACCCCCTCACCCAGGTAGGGACCCTCTTTTAGTTCTCCACCCTCGCCGAGAAGCTTCCGCGAGTGGGGCTGTGGTGCAGTTCATCTCTGTACACGCACTGCGAAGCCCGGACCGGGGCTACAGTGGGCGCCAATAAATCTCTCTGGAGCTGAGCCCAAGCCCCACGTTGGGTCCTCGTGTGACGCCCTCGGCGGAGCCTTCCGCCGCCCCCGCCCGCGCGTCCTGCCAGGTCCCTGAGCAGCGCTGGCCCCAAGCCGGCCACACAGTAGCTGCTCGCAAGGGCTGACCCAAATAGGAACAAATGACCCTCCCCGGGGAGCCGCGGCACGGTTTGCAGAGTGCGGAATTCCAGCAGCTGGCCGGGCCGCGGCTCCCAGTTACTGCATCAGAGATAAGCAGCTGGTGCCCTGGGGCCGGCCGCGCTCCGCCTCCGAGGCCGACCTGCCTGGCCCCGCTTGTCGCCGCCAGCCCTTCCCGGTCTCCGCGGCTGGTGCCACTCAGAAAGAGCCTGTTGCCCTCATGCGGAAAACGGAGTTATCTTTGGAAACTGCCCGCGATCGCGCTACCCACGCGAAGGACAAAAAAGACTCGGCGGCACAGACGCGGGCTTTATTAGCACGTCTGCCCGCGAGCCCGCGGGGCATCGCGCAGGAACGGGCCCTGGTGACGTAACGGTTAATCCCAGCTCGCGACTTGGCGCAGGCGCCCCGGGGCAGCCCAGAGCTGCAGGGTGGGACCACGGAGCCACTTCCGGCGGCAACAGGCAACAAAACTTCAAAACTTCCGATGAGGCCGAACGGTCCGTGGCTCTCGCACGCACCGGAAGGGAATCTGGGTCAGACAACCTCCCTCCGAAAGAGACAGCGCGGATCCTCTTTGCATAAAGCTTGCGCAGAAAAGACTTCCGCCCATACCCAAGATGGCCGCCAAGTGCGACTTGGGAGCGGGCGGAGTTTCGGGAATGTGGCACCGAAGGTCACTGGGAGGGGGCGGAGCCTCCCCTGCCCACGTTCCGATCCCACCAGGACTGAATGACGCGAGTCCAGCTGGAGCTCTGCCGTATCTGTGTCGCTGTGCCCGCGCTCTTCGGGCGAGGAAGTCCCTTCGGAGGGGGAAAAGGGTTAATTGTGTTAGATTACCAGGGCGGCTAGAGCCAGGCCCCACCTGTGATGTCCCAGCATTCCTCACAAGTGTAGTCAGGGAAGCGCGACTGGACGCTTGGGCCTTCAGGAATGGGGACTGGTTACAGCCCAGGAACTCTGAACTGGGGACGAAGGGAGAAGACACCTAGGGCCCTACATGGAAGCACCAGAGCCGCAAACCCAGCACCCGGAATTCAAGAATTAAGGAACTGGCTCCCGAATTGGGGCTAAAAAGCCCAGATGCCTACACAGGGCTGGGCCAAGACCACAAATACCAGCATGCCTCGCGCTCCAAGAATTTGGGAAACCCGGAGGCTTTGCCTTGGAGCGGGAGCTGGACTACACTCCCGGCATGCCCTGGGACATGAATAAAACAGGCGGAGGGGGCGGGGCGTCCTGGGACACAGACGGGACAAGCTGGTGCTGCGGGAGGAGGGTCTGAAACTACAGGTCCCCGCACGCCCTGGGACACAGACGGGACAAGCTGGCGGGGCGGGAGGAGGGTCTGAAACTACAGGTCCCCGCACGCCCTGGGACACAGACGGGACAAGCTGGCGGGGCGGAAGGAGAGTCTGAGAGTACAGGTCCCCGCACGCCCTGGGACACAGACGGGACAAGCTGGCGGGGCGGGAGGAGGGTCTGAAACTACAGGTCCCCGCACGCCCTGGGACACAGACGGGAGAAGCCAGGGAAGCGGGGTGGAGCCTGAAACTACCGATCCCAGCATGCTCTGCGACTCGCCAGTGGTAGGGGAAGGGTTGTGGCACACGAAAGGGACAGAACAGTGGGAAGAGACCTAGAACCCACGCTTACCTTGAAGGAGTCCTCGAACTCGTCGCTCATCCTCCGGAGCTCGCGGCCATAGCGCTGTGCAGCCCAGAGGTTGGGGGGCGCCGAGCGTGAGCGGCCCCGGAAGGGGCTGGGTTCCTCCTCCATCCCTTCATCCTCCTCTGCCCCCGCGGGGTACGAGCTGTGGCGACTCCGCGTCTCCACAGGCCCAGCTCCTGCAGAGAGGGTCGGGGTTGGTGGGCGGCACGACCACCAGCTCCTCTGCGCCGCCGGCCCGCTAATGTCTTCGTAGGCACTTCACAGTCTCTCAGAGCTCCAGTTCACAAATATACAAATCGAGGGAATCTCAGGGATCTTTTGTGAAAATTCAAATTAATTAACTTATTAATTCTACAAATCCTTATTGAATGCTAATAATCGATAAGGCCATTAGAGTATAAAATGAACTTCTAGGCCGGGCGCGGTGGCTCACGCCTGTAATCCTAGCACTCTGGGAGGCCGAGGCGGGCCGATTGCTCAAGGTCAGGAGTTCAAAACCAGCCCGAGGGAGACCCCGTCTCTACTATAAAAATAGAAAGAAATTAATTGGCCAACTAATATATATATATATATATGAATTAGCCGGGCATGGTGGTGCATGCCTGTAGTCCCAGCTACTCGGGAGGCTGAGGCAGGAGGATCGCTTGAGCCCAGGAGTTTGAGATTGCTGTGAGCTAGGCTGATGCCATGGCACTCACTCTAGCCTGGGCAACACAGCGAGACTGTCTCAAAAAAAAAAAAAAATGAACTTCTACTGTGCCTGGCACAAAATAAAGGCATAAGAAATAGTGACTGTAATTAATTGTGCAAGACCTTCATGGAGCCTCCCAGCAAGCCGTGGGTGGGTAGCTATTTCATCTTCATTCTACAGAAGAAACCAATTCTCTGGATAGGGAGGTGTCCTGCCAGGCCAGCAGGACTGAACAGCTCTGCAAGGGACCTGCAGGGGCCCCTGGAAAACAACCATCTATCTATCAGTTTACATGTCTACATCCCCCACAGAACCTGCTTTGGAGAAAATGTCTGGAATTGTCTGTTAATTTTTTTTTTTTGTCTGTTGACTTTTTTTTTGAGACAGAGTCTCTCTTTGTTGCCCAGGCTAGAGTGAGTGCCGTGGTGTCAGCCTAGCTCACAGCAACCTCAAACTCCTGGGCTCAAGCATTCCTGCTGCCTCAGCCTCCCGAGTAGCTGGGACTACAGGCATGTGCCACCATGCCCGGCTAATTTTTTCTCTATATATTAGTTGGCCAATTAATTTCTTTCTATTTATAGTAGAGACGGGTCTCACTCCTGCTCAGGCTGGTTTCGAACTCCTGACCTCGAGCAATCCACCCACCTCGGCCTCCCAGAGTGCTAGGATTACAGGTGTGAGCCACTGCGCCCGGCCTTGTTGACTTTTTTAGGTAACATTTATGGAGCACTTATTATGTGCTAGGCCTTGATAGTTCCTCTTTATCATCCCACCCACTCTGGCAGGTATATGCCTCCACTTTACAGAAGAGAAGACAGAGGCTTAGAGAGTTTGACTTGCTCAGGGTCACACAGTTGTGAGGGCCTGAAGCTGGAAGTCCCTAGAAGTTTGGTGGAATCCAGAGTGCAGCAACTATCCCTTGAGCTGTGCACCTCTTCCACTCTGACTCTCTGCACCAAGAGAGCTATGCACCTCTTCCACACTTCCACTCTGACTAGCCCTTACTCCCAGTGGCTGTGTGAAAGGTCAAATAAAATAAAACAGAGTTTGAAAGTGCTTTGTAGGCTGGGCGTGGTGGCTCACACCGCCTGTAATTCTAGAACTCTGAGAGGCTGAGGCGGGAGGATCCTTTGAGCTCAGGAGTTGGAGACTAGACTGAGCAAGAGCAAGACCCCATCTCTACTAAAAAAAATAGAAAGAAATTAGCTGGACAGCTAAAAAAATATATATAAAAACAAAAAAAATTAGCTGGGCATGGTGGCACATGCCTGTAGTCCCAGCTACTCGGGAGGCTGAGGCAGGAGGATCACTTGAGCCCAGGAGTTTGAGGTTGCTGTGAGCTAGGCTGACATCATGGCACTCACTCTAGCCTGGGCAACAGAGTGAGACTCTGTCTCAAAAAAAAAAAAAAGTGTTTTATAGGCTGCAAGTGCCCTATGGGTATTATTTAGAGGCACCTCTACTGTGGTCTGTTTTATCTGTACCATCCTGGACCCCTGCCAACTGTACCCAGACCAAAGACCTAGAACCACTCCCAGAAGGAGATAGCCAGAGCTAAGTAAGAGAGATAGGCAGGAGGACATGCTCGGCGTTCACAGCAAGGTGTGTCTGTCAGGGAAGACTTTTTGGAGGAGGTAAGATACAGGCCAGGAACTGAAGCTGGGGATAACAAACAGAGTCTCCTCCTCCATGAAAGGACCTTCAGCAGAGCACTGTGGGCCAGTGACTGAGAAGGGAACAAGAGAACTCGCAAGGCCTAGGCCAAGAGTATGTGATCAGAGTGCCTGGCTGTTCTGAGCTTTGCCAAAGCCCAGACTCATCCTGAGGTCAGGCAGGGAAGATGGGTACACCTCAAGACCCTGGAGGAGCAGGGTGGGAGTGGGGAGTCAGGCTAGGGGTGCAGGCTGGAGAGCCAAGAATAGATAAAGCCCTGATGGGAATGGGCCTGTCTGCAGAATACTTTGCAGTCCTGTGGGGCTTGGACAGTGGAGCAGGCAGGGGTCAGCAGCTAGGTGGGCCCACTCTCCAATACCCTGGAGGCATCAGTGTCTTCTGTGAAATGGGGGTAGTTGCCCATCTCCCAGGACCACGACGATAACGAGTGAGACCAGGAGAGCACCTTTTCACATCCTGGGAACTCTCAGCTTCCCAGGGAGGTGGATACCAAGTTCTCCCTATTTTATAGATGGGGGAACTGAGGCACCCTGAGGCTAGAAACTTGCCTGAGGTCACATAGCTGGTATACCCTGCCTGACCACCTAAGTGCTCAGGAAATAGCAGCTGTTCTTCTCTACTAGTTCTCAGTAGGACCACAGGACTACCGCACTTGACAGACACAAGGCCCACAGTGAGTGACCCGCAGGTGGACATTTGGCCTGAGCGACACCCCCTGGTGCAGGAATCAGAACAAGTAGAATACTGGCCAGGTCAGGTTGGAGGTGCTCCCGTGTGTTTATTTGTTCAGTCTTCACCACACCCTATCAGGGAGGTTCCTCATGGTCACCGTCTTACAGAGGAGGAAACTAAGGCAGAAAGGGTAACTTGCCCAAGGTCACAGGGCTAGTAGATAGATGACTGAGCTGGGATCCAAGCCCAACCAATCTGGCTCCAGGAGTTTCGTACTTTAACCTCGCACTCTAGGCTCCCACCAGCTGCACCACTGGGGGCCTAGGCTAAGGAACATGGACTTGGGCCTCCTGCTAGTGTGGACTCTGCTAAGAGCCCCTCCTGTGGGGTGGGGCATACTTACCAAAGCCATGGATTTAGCAATGGTATACTAGCCATCATTGAAATGACACCCATTTGTGTTAAACTGAATTTTAAAAAGTATCCTTCCGCCGGGCGCGGTGGCTCAGCCTGTCATCCTAGCACTCTGGGAGGCCGAGGCGGGCGGATTGCTCGAGGTCAGGAGTTCGAAACCAGCCTGAGCGAGACCCCGTCTCTACTATAAATAGAAAGAAATTAATTGGCCAACTAATACATATAGAAAAAAAAAATGAGCCGGGCATGGTGGCGCATGCCTGTAGTCCCAGCCACTTGGGAGGCTGAGGCAAGAGGATCGCTTGAGCCCAGGAGTTTGAGGTTGCTGTGAGCTAGC
>VSMD01052185.1:0-68892 GCA_008750895.1 Mirza zaza
AACTGAACTGGGTGTGACTGATGACTCATATAAAGAACTCAAGCATTGATGTGTCCAACTAACACTAGAAAGTTCTATTCTTGATGAGATGACAAATCACAGCTGGAAACTGAGCTTGGCTTAAACTAGTGGTTCTCAAAGTGTGGCCCTGGATCAGGAGCATCAATATCTCCTGGCAACCTGTTAGAAATGGAGATTCTCAGGCCCCACCTCAGTCTTCATGAGTCAGAAACTCTGGGAAAGGGGCTCGGTGATCTGCATCTTTAAAGAAACTCTCCCAGTAATTCCGATGTTTGCCAAAGTTCAAGAACCACTGATGGACTAAAATAGAAATCGAAGAAATGGTCCAGTCATGGGAATGTTTTACTTGGGTTGGTAACCCAGATAGTTGGTTCACTTATCTGTTTATTTTTTCATGTATGAGTGTGGGGAGGCGATGTTTCCGTGTCTGAGATATCGAACAAAACAACTTATGTAATGTAATCAAAATGCAAGTTTATTTTTGTAGTCCAAGCTTCCTTTAAAATTTATACACTGAAAAGGAGTCTTCTGTCTTTTGGGGAGAGCTCCTGGAGGACCTCTCTGGGCATTCTATGATGCAGTAAGTCTTATGGACATTTTAAGGGCAACGAAGTTTCAGCACGGTTGTTAGATCTTCTCTCCTACCCCAGAGGTGCTGGCTGCATGCGGGAACCTATAGTAGCCTTCTCTATTCTTTCTCACTGATGCCCTCCTTATTCAGCACTAGCATTTGCTGCTTAAGTCCTTGCATTTTGGCAATTCCCTCCACAATAATCTCCCCAGTAGAGCTCTCCTGTCCTCCCAGATAGACCTTTTTGGTAGAATTCAGGCAGTTCCAGGTTGGCTGTTTCTTCCCAACATTGTCTTAACCTGTACCATCAGAAGCTCTCAAACATCTTTGCTTAACAGTCGTGGTACAGTAGATTAAGTATAGTGCATGGTTGCTTTTGCTTTACAATGTGCGGGATACTATATGGGTTGCAAAGCCTGAAATATTTACTATCTTGTGTTTTGCTGGAGAGTTTGCTAAACCTGCTTTAGATTTCTGGGGGAAAGGGAGGAGAGGGGCAGGGAGTAGAAGAAAAAAGAGAAAATGGGAAGTCAGATCCTAGTCCACTGTGCCTCTCCAACTCCAGGGATTTATCAGGCTTTCTAGGTGGTCTCCTTGAAACACTCCTGTCCCTCCCTTACCTTTAAGGAAAAGAAGTGGCCACATGGCAGCAGCTCTGTCCACGAAATTCTTGTACAAATGCTCTCATTACTTTCCATCTCTTGACACCTTTATTGTTTTGATGTAAGTGAGGTGTCCAAAAGTCATAGCCAGTCTTTGCCACCCATTTTGAAAACACACAATTTTGGGCCTGTTCTTCATTTTGGTGTCTGATATCTATTGCCTTAGGTCTTTGGCCAAAATTCGTAATTTACGTCCACCGACAGTTGTGTTAGATAAATAGATAAATAAAATTCAGATGATATACCTGGGTCTTGATTTGGGGGTGTTGTGAGAAAACTATTGGTGGACTAAGTTAAAATTTAGCTGATATTTTCTTGCTTAGATGATAATGAGGGTCAGAGGCTTAATTTAAAGAGATAAACACGGATGCCTTCTAAGATTGTTTATAGGTGACTTACTCAAGTAATACATTTTAGTCACTTCTCAAGTTAACGTCAGGCTTCTGATCAAACCGAAAATACAACATTGCAAATCAAAATATGCAAGCATTGCTCTGCCTTCTTCAAATAGGCTCAAAGTAGGTACCGATCAATGCTTCAGTGTATCAGAGAAAAATCAGATCAGCCTGTTTGTAATTTCTGAGATAGAGACTGACTTGTGACATCTTCTAGCCAATTACTTTATTATTTATGTATTGCATTAGTATTATTGAGTTCGCTTTGGAGAAATTCTTGTCTTGTAATATTTTGAAAGTGATGGAAACATAGGCTACTGGTTCATGAAAAAGAATCTTATCACCCATGCTACTAGGAAAAACATGTATCAGATTCTTTTTGAGATAATCCAAAAAAATGTGTTAGATAGAACATGCCACATGAAATCTTAAATCCCAGCCCTTGCTCTAGCAGCTGTTCACATCACCATCTATGTGAGCTGGTTTGATGAAAAAGTAGTCAAAATAGTTGGATAATGAAGCCATGGGTTTAATTATTTTGTATTTTTAATATCCAAAATGGATAAACTATATGGTAAATTTACTGCCTTGCCAGAAATGGAAATCACACAGTAAAACCTATGAAACGATACGTTGCTCAGCTTTTGATTTTTCTACCAGTGACCTGGTATTTTGCTAATTTATTGTTTTAAAAAATATTCAGTAATGTGTTCACTACTATTTTCCTTAGTTATGTGGAATGGTGATAATATCTCAGGTAGTAAAGAGAAGAGCAGCCTGTATCTGTAATTATTACATATACTTTAACATTTTTATTAAAGTCTGCTTTTGCTCAATCTTCATATGTTTATGTCCTGTCTGATTTATTTTAGGCCAACATGATTATGAGCTCATGCTAATTTACATAGTTAGAGTACAACACAGATTGTTAAGAGAAAGTGACAATTTTCTTTACTTCATTGCTAATTCCCCATTAAGTCCCTCCAGCATGAGGTCTAGAAATATTAGTTATCTTATATCCCCAATTTGTTTTTTAAATTTGTTCACAAATTTTGAAGCTTGCCTTGATATAAACATGCTTCCTTGTATAAAGATGTCGAGAGTAGTTATACAAATAAGCTCCTGATATAAACACCTTTGAATATATTACACACACACACACACACACACACACACACACACACACTCTCTCTCTCTCTCTCTCTCTTATATTAATTTACCCCTGGGGAAGACTCTGGTATATATGTTCTTCTGTTTTAATTATGTATTTGTAATATTTTTTCTAGATTTTTTTATTTCTTCAGAATTTAAGAAAGTTCCGCACTGTAAATAACCATGATTTTGTTGTTATATTTCAGTAATTCCTTGCACTTATATCCTATATATCATAACTTTTAACACTTTTGCTGCAAGGGTGAATATGGGATTTGCAATTGGTTCCTGTGATTTAAAATCTCCAAGGTGAATCTCTAAGTAGCAGAGCACGATGGCAGCATATTTGCTAATATATGAAGCAAAGTGCTAATTTATATTCTCTTGAAGCAAATGTTGACTGAACTCCTATGTGTGAACCATGATTTTTACTGCTGGGGGAATCTGAAGATTCGAGCAATAGCATAGTTGTCCATAGTAAGCTGTAGGAATACACATAACCTAGATGTAACATTTTATCCAGGTTATCTAACATGCAAGATAATTCACGTAATGTTAGGTTTTGCTGCCAAGTTATCTAGGTCATTGCCATCTCCTCCATTCCCTGAATTATAAGCAGCCCACCATTAACTGGGAATTTTTTTTCTCCTGGAATTTTGTTTTTTTGTGGAATCTATTATAGTATTAGTGCTAAACCAGAACATTACTTAAAAAAAATAGGCACTGATGAGGCTTCTATGACTTTTGTAATTTGTTCTTTCTGTTCATCTCTAAATGGAATCAGTTTTCCATTAGCAAAGTGGTTGTGTTTTGCTTTTTTTCAGCTGCCATACCAATTATGAATACGTTTTTTGAAGTGTAACCATTTGAGTAGATAATGAAAATATACAAACATTTCCCTCATTCTAAAAATATGATTAAAATGTTACAGTATATTTCACTGATAGCCAGTCTAGTTCACGAAATACATTCATTGTATTCTTCACTAGTCTGATTGACAAATCAGATGAACAAACAGAACTTCATACATGGAAATAAGTTTCTCATGAATATAGCAAAAATTGTTATGATATTCTTATACTTTTCTCATTTTCTCATCCTTTGCCCTTCTTCTGGAAACCAGAGCAGTTCTACCGCTCTGTATTTTTCAAGAGTGCAACCTGAGAAAAATACCTAGAGATCAGAGATTCTACCTCTGATAGCAGAGAAGGGCAACTAAGGAATTTGGGGAGCTAGAACTTCTCCTTTTGTGAAAATGTAAATTCAAGTTTCAATCTTCAGTCATTTTAGAGTTTCCTTTAATGCATGCTGCCATCTTCCTTATTCCTAAGGCCACAGCCAAAATACAGATGCAGCTATCGTCTTGGTGTCTCCTTACTTCCAATATTTTTACTTTCTAAATATATTGGTTGTTTTTCATGCATGATGCAAATGAATCCTTGGTTTATAAGAATATTTTTATCTCAGTTCTGTTTCAAGCAGGGAAAGATAGTTTGGCTCAACCAAGATAGAGTTTTCATGAGTGTAGATGCCCACTGGACGTGGAAGGTTCTGTGCAGGGAGGGAGGGAGAGCAATGAGGAGACTCCCCCATGAGATGCTCACATGCACTTGACTTGCATGGGTGTGATGTCCCTGTTGGTTTGGAGCACAGGGAAGATCCAGAGCCTGAGAAGGAGGAAGAGGGTGGCCAGCTGGGACTCTGGCAGCCAACCAGGCAGAGTTCCAAAGAACAGAATTGGGTTAGAGTCTTAGACACAGCTGTAGGAACCCTCTCACCACGTGGCCCTCATGTAGCCCATCAGCATTTGTCTAGCTTTGGTACTGATCTCAGTGTTTTGGGGAGTTAGAGGTGTGGAATATGAGCAGCAGTAGATCATAACATGATATAGAACCTTCCACATAGAAGGAACCCTAGAAATCATTTCTCAGAAACCATCTATATATCTTGTTGTAGGTGCTGGAGGTTGAGTGATGGATAAGGCAGATAAGGCCCCTACTTGCATGGATCTTGTAGTCTAAGGAAAAGAGGCAAGTAATACATAAATATCAAGAAAATATGAGATATTTATAAATGCTATATTAAGAAAACAAAACAAGAGCATATGATAGTAATTGGGTGGCAACTTTAGATTGGGCAATGAGTAAAGATCTTCTAAGGAGGAGGCATTTGAGTTATGACTTCGTGGAGACAAAAAAGCTAGCGGTCTGAAAAGGTGAGGGAAGATCCAGGGAACAACAAGTGCGAGGGCCATGCACTCTGTAAAAGCTGTATATATTTAGGAACAGGGAAAAAGCCAGCACAATCGGGACAGAATGCGTGAAGGGGAAAGGGAAAGTGGCTGGCCGAAGTTTGGAAAGGTAGGCAAGGGCTATACCAGGACATCTTGGAGGCCAAGGTAAAGATCAAGTATGAATCCCTTCTTTTAAAGGTATTAATTAAAAACTGAAGTTAAAATAAGCAAAATGCCTTGAACGGAGTGGTTAGTGACAGCTCTGATTGCTGTGATGACCTCTCCAGCACATTCACCTTCCTGCCAAGGATGGCGATTGCTTAAACTTTTACACTGCATGCTGATTTTAATATCCTAAAAGGAGATTACAGCACCGGTTCTATGAAGTTCTTAACAGAAATGTTGCTAAGAATTGATACCATTGATTAATAAAAGAAGTGAGAGCGCTCCCAGGGATAGGAGTCATACTGGATACCTGCATCATCTCCTTAATTCCAAGTAGTATAGGAGTATACGTGCTCATAGTGTATACTAAAATACACACAGGACACAGGCACGCAAACAAAGATGCACTAACCAGTGTATGTGAAAAGGAGTTAGAATCATCTCAGTTTTACTTTTAATTTGTCTCCATGTAACTCTGACCTAGGTAGTAGCCCCTGGGGAATCTCTGGCCTCCTGAGTCCAGTGGCGCTGAGAAGTGGGAGCAGGCAGGGTTTCCTGAGCCCTCTGCAGACGGATGGATGTTTGCAATATTAGCATTGCTTTGGGGCAATAAAAATGTGTCCCACTTGTCTTTATCATTTCTCCTTCCATTCACCCATTTATTGACTCATGGATATTTATTAAGAAATAACTTCTATATAGAACATCATGCTAAGTATTATAAGTCTACAGTGCTTCATAAGGCAAAGTCATCACTGCCCAGCATTGATTGATTGATTGATTGAGACAGAGTCTTGCTCTGTTGCCAGGCTAGAGTGCCATGGCATCAGCCTAGCTCACAGCAACCTCAAACTCCTGGGCTCAGGCAATCCTTCTGCCTCAGCCTCCCAAGTAGCTGGGACTACAGGCATGTGCCACCATGTCTGGCTAATTTCATATATATATCTATATATACACACACACAGGTATATACACACACACACACGCACGTGCACACACACACACATATATATAGTTTTTAGTTATCCAGCTAATTTCTTTCTTTTTCTTTTTTTTAGTAGAGATGGGGTCTCACTCTTGTTTAGGTTGGTCTCAAACTCCTGAGCTCAAACACTCCTCCCACCTTGGCCTCCCAGAGTGCTAGGATTACAGCATGAGCCACCATGCCTGGCCAGCCAGCTTTTAAATCTATATTTCATAGATGTGGAAACAAGCTCAGTGAGATGATGTGAATTACTCAAGGTAACACTGCTGATATGTGATAGAAGAGGGGTATATGGATACCCCTGTTGATTTTTGATTTTTCAACAGAGATTTCAACAGATACTTGTGGAGTCCTTACATCTCAGGTACCGTTTTAGGCCCTGAGAGCAGAAATGAAACAACAGACATGGTGCTATCATGACACTTGTCATCTCTGCTGGACATCTTCCAGCATCTCAGAAATAACCTAAAGAAAGGGGGAAGAGGGACTCATTTTCTCATATTCGGTTTTTAGAAGAACAGACTAAGTTACTGCACAGCCATAATCCCCTGTCATATGGGATGCCCAAGGCTATTAGTCGTCTTCCAACTGGATACTGGCACCATTAACTGTGCATTGGCTTTGAAAGAGGCTTTTCTGGGCTAATTGATTATCTTGCAGTAGCATCTGTGGCTGGAGGATGCTTATTTGGCCTCTCTTTCACCACCTCTTCTTCGGTGGCCAGGTAAACAATGACTGTTTCTTTTATATGAAGACAAATCTCAAGGGTGGCACTTCTGATCATTTGCAGACCAGGCTTTCTGCCCTGTGTCCAGTGCGGTCATTTACCTAACCACAGGTGTGCGAGAGAAGAGAATGGCTTAGTGAAGAGGATGGCCACAATTCTTGGAGTCAGGTGGACCTGGGTTCCAATTCTAACTCCACTGCTTACTAGCTACAAGTTACTTAATGTTCCTGAACCTCAATTTCTTTAGGTTTTTCTTAGGAATAATAAGAGTACCTACTTCATAAGGTTGCTTGAAGGGTTCATGAGATAGTCCCTCAAGAGGCCTTAGCTCAGTAGGATAACCTAGTTATTACAGATAAGTGGCATGATTTTGGTGTTGGAATTCTACCCGTCACCCATGTTTCCCTTTGTTAAGGGAACTATGTCCCCTAGTATCAATGGAAAAACATAAAATTCTGATTTTTAAATTGCCCAGTGTATTCATTCTCTATTGCTGTTGTAACAAATTACCACAAATTTAGTGTCTTACAGCAATGTGCATTTATTTTCTTACAATCCTGCAGATCAGAGTTTGAGATGAGTCTTAAGGGGTAAAATTAAGGTGTCAACATGGCTGATTCCTTCCAGAGGCCCCAGGGAAGCATATGTTTCTTACCTCTTTCAGCTTTTAGAGCTGCTGGCATTTGTTGACCTGTGGCTGCATCACTCCAATCTCTGCCTTTGTAGTCAAACAGCCTCTTCTCTAACTTCTGGTCCTCTAGCCTCCTTCTTAGAAGGGCCCATGTGGTTACATACCTGGTAAGTCCAGGGTAATCTCTCCATCTCAAGATCCTTAATTTAATCATACTCTCAAAGTCTTTTTTTTTTTTACCATATGTTGTTGCTTAAATTATGTCTGCCAAAAAGATATGTTGAAATTCTAATACTCATGAATGTGACCTTATTTGGAAATAGGGTCTTTGCAAATGTGATCAAGTTAAAATGAGGTCCTACTGAATGTGCCCAATCCACCGAATGGTGTCCTAATAAGACAAGGGAAGTTGGGACACAGACACACAGAGAGGACAATGCCATGTGAAGATAGATAGATAGAAGCGACACATAGGGAGAAGGCCGTGTGACAACAGAGGAAGACTGAAGTGATGTGCCCACAAGGGAAGGAAGGCCAAACATTGCCAGCAACCACAGAAGCCAAGAAAAAGGCTTGGGAGAAATTCTCCCTCTGAGGTCTTCAAGAAGGAACCACCCTGACAAACACATTCATCTTGGATTTCTGGTCTCCAAAGCTGTGGGAGAATAAATTTCCATTGTCTTAAGCCACCAGTTTGTGGCGATTTGTTACGGTAGCTATAGGAAACTCATATGCCGTGTAAGATAACATAGTCATAAATTCTGGGAATCAGGACATAGATATCTTTGGAAGGGGCATTGTGTAGTCTACCTGTCACACATAGGTAGTGTGTTCTGTCCTTCCTCACCCCACTCTTCTTTAATGCAGGACTTTCTGGAAAGTGGTACCAAGGCAAAAGCTATAGTTCTAGAACTGGAAGTAAGTGAGGTTTCCTAAAACGCCACCCCCATTATAAGTTGGTAGAACCAACTTGGAGCCTACTGACTCCACCATGGCCATGTAGGAGGAGTCGGAAATAGCATGTGCAGGCCTGGGAGGCAGGCCTTGGACTCCTCCCTGCACTAGGACATTACTGCATGGCGCATGCCTCTGGAAGGGCAGAGGGTAGATCCCCATCTTTAACACGTGGCACTCTCATACACTCCCTAAAAACATGGCCTTGGAATGTCTCAGGCTCTGCACGATCTATTTAATAACAGTCCCTCTTTCTGGGAAAAGAGTATAAGAAGATGGAACAAAAGAGTTCAGAAACTTTCTATGTAGTAATGCCCTCACACATTGGGAGTAGTAAAAAAGTATGCTGTTCCCTATAGATTGCTATATGGAATCATATGGCAAAGAGGGGCAAACTCACCTGCCCTTGTTAGTGTTAAGCATTCAATAAATACCAATTAATACCAATATTATTATCATATTGACAGCTATATTCTACCTTTCGCCATACTGTGGATGTTTGACTACCCAGCTATCTTTCCTAGTCAATGATTATTTCTCCCCTGTTAATGTGGGAAGGATGTATATGACGTGGCAGGTAAATATTCAAAGAATGGGAACTATCCTTGAACCATAATTTGTGCATGATGTCTCTTTTCTACTCTATATCACAGGGATACAAAGACCATGATACATCTGAGTTGGCAGATGTTGAAATGCTTTGGAAAGTGAAAATCAAAAATGTGTAGTTATACAGAAAAATTGAGTAGACAAAACCAGTTGGCATTGTCCTTTGTTGAGAAGCCAGGGCAGGGAATTTGGCATCATGACATGTTGGGATCATTCTATTATACATCTCACTATGGTAGAGAGGTGGCAGGTCTGCTTGGTGGGGAAATTTATGCTAGAGACAAATGGAAGGGACTCCATCCTCGTCCCTGGATTTCGTCTTCATGGGTGGACGCGGATTATTTCGCTTCTGAGCTACTCTCTGCTTCAGCAAATGCAGAGCTGACCAGAATGAAGAATAGTGCCAGGGAATCCAGGCTTTGGCTTCCTTTCTATGTCAGGAAGGAATTAAGACAAATACTTCCTGTGTTATAATGTAGGATTCAGAAATGAATAGTAGTAACACTAATAGTTAGTTAATATTTATTGAGTGATTTAGAAAAACAGGTACTCTCTTAAGTGCTTTACAGATGATTATTTTCCTCACAGGGAGACTGAGCTTAAGAAATTTACCCAAGATCACAGATGGCAAATACCAAAGCCAGAGTTTGAACCTGAAACGCTCTAATTCTAAAGGCTAAACTTTAAATCATCTTTCTATAGCTGCTGCTTTCAATTAATAGTCCATGTGAAATAAAACCCGTTTGGTTTTGGTACTTCCTTGGCAAAATGTAGCATAAAAATTATGGTAAAATGAAGAGAACATTTAGGCATGGGTTCCTATAGACTACATTTTGCTGGCGATTGGAGTGAATTCAGGCCATTAAGAATGTTGTGAGCTAAAAAAACAAAAAACTTTTCTAGGCCCCTGTGATGTTTGGCAAATTACTTTCCTGTTGCCTTGATGCCTGCTGTCACAGCATGCATCTCATTCCTCTTGTTCTGTCCTCAGTAGAGATGGAGACCTGCCAGTGACTATTTTCGTAACATAAGTCTTCATTGTACTTGAAGACTCTCTTCTTTAGACCCCTGTCTTAGTTTTGGTTCTCTGTAACACATGAGAAGCCTCATCCCGCTAAGGTGGAGACTCAGAGTCTCTGCTTTTTCAGATCTTATCAGGAAGCCCAGAGCCTGTAGCCCCAGGGCTAAGCATCACATCTGCAGGAAGCTGCTTTCCTGATGGTGCTGGGTTTGGTTGGGCTTTTGTTGGCAAACAGCTATGTTTTTCATGAAATTGATTGGAATGGCAGAAAGGACCAGTGGGGATCTCCAGCAGGATGACTGGAAAGCTCCTAGACAATGGGGCTCTCTGGTCAGGCTGTGAGTCTTATCTCTCCCAAGTAGCTATTTGGAAACCACTGGTGGTAGTAAGCCCCATTGGAAATCCTAGTTAATTTTGGGTTCCCAATGGAGCGGATGAAAACCAAAGCCACGCTTGACTATTTATAGTGCAGATTTGCTGGAAAGCAGGAAAATTATTGATACACTATTTAATTCTGGTGAAATGCTGAGGCTTGTCTTTCATAATGAAATTGTAAGTACCCTGTTAAGAAGGCGACCTATTAGTATTAGCAAATGATTGACTACTGCAGCCCTTGTGTCTGACTACAATGTGACTTAGTTAGATGACTAGGAAGCACCCTGAGAATTCCCAAAGCTATTTCAGCCTAATAAAAGGCAGCCCACACCAAGCACACAGTGTTTTGGTTTGGACAAAGGCTGTTCTAGCCCTAAGCAGTGGCTGAGAGGCAGTGATTTATGATTTCCCATCATGGGGCACAGTTAGTTAGTTCTTTACTTTGTCTCAAATTTATGGTCACTGAAAGATGTTGGTTTGTTACCATATGCCAAGAAGGGAATAAAAGGAGTCATTAAAGGTCAGAGAGTTATTAATAATTTGAATTGAGGAAGGAATTTTACAAATGAACTCTGTGGTAGGGTACCTTTTGAATGCTTTACCAATGATTTGTTCTAGAAATGTCCATTTATAAGTGACAAGTTTTCTTCCCTAGATGTCAAAAGACAAGATTTCCCCCCATCTTGATTATCCTGTGGTCCACATGCACTGGTTGTGGTTCATCTCATTTCATAATAACACATACATCACCTTGGTGCAAATAATCTAGCGGGCGCCTGGCCAATAGCACTCATTCTGTAGCAACCAACGAAGAAGCACATATGGTTTGATGGAAGACGTAGAGTTAAAGCTATTAGAAAAGGGCAGAGGATTCACACAGTGGAGATTGCAACCAAGTCAGTGACGTACCAACTGCTACAAGCTTCTCCTGGGATATTTCCCTTACCTGCCACCAGCCTCTCTATGAAACAGGCAGGAAAACTCATTGCTCATTCTCAACCTTGGTATTTCCCAGGATTTGGAAAGTGAAATTATCTTATTCCTGACCCACTTCTAATACAGGGCACAAGGACAGGATTTTTAGCTTATCTTCAGATGTAGAACTTGGTTCCCTTGGCCTTTGGCATTAGATGAATAAACAGGAAGGAGGCTTTTGGCAAAGCTGGTGAAAGGCCCTCGAGTGGGTCTTGCATGGTAAAATCCAAGACTTTGATGGGAGGAAATGGAGGAGGGCAGTAGTTGGAAAAGTTATATGTGTAAGGTTATCAGAATCTCAAAATGTTTCATCTTATTTCTTCTAATGGTCTCTCTATTCTCGTTCTTCTATTATTTCATCAACTAAATTTTAGGTTGAAAATATTTAGAATATTTAAGGCAGAAAATAGTTTCACTTAGGGTTTCTTTAGATATTTATCATGTAAGCTCATTAGATTCATGTTTAATATAAAGTGGAAGTTTAGGGGTTTGAGTGACTTGGTATTTTTAATGGAAAATATTATGATCTCAGCTACATTTTGTCACCATTGCTCTTCTGCACAAGTGTCTATTTAGCTGGGATAAAGCAAAAAGCCAGGAACAGAAGGTCTGGTATTTGAATAATCTTTGTTAATAATCACTGGCTCTGCATACCCCTGGCAGGGAGAATGCTCTGTGGAACACCATTTTGGATAGTGTAACTTGGTAGAATTTGCAGGGCCTAGCTCCACAGTTACAGTTTAAGCACTTACGCTGTAGTCCAATTACTCTCAGGATGAAATTTCACATAAGTATATTTATATATAACTATAAAACCTTATTTTTATTTCTAGAGGATACATTTGAAATGAAACTTCGGCTCATTTGCTACATGAATTCCTAAATTTTTTACCCTGTTTCATATATGAGTTCTACCATGATGTCTGGGTCAAAGACATTGTGCTCTGGTGAAGAATGGCTTGGAGGTGGAGCTATATCAATTACATCACTTCTTCCCAGAGCTTCCAAGGCACGTAAAATAAATCCACCTGCCCTACTATGACCTACTAGGCCCTATGAGCTGTGGCCCCTCCCTGTGTCTTCTTCATCTTACGTGATTATCTTGTTTGCTCCCATACTCCCACCATTCTCACCTCCCTTCTTTTATTCCAGCGTTCCACCTTCTTCCCATTTCATGGTCTTTATTGTTCTTCCAGACGTTCAAGTGGCTTATCCTTTGTTCAACTTCATGCAAATGCTATCTCTTCAGAGAGGCCTTCCCTGACCGCTTTACATAGCGTCAAGCTCTCATTTCTTATGTTCTATTTTGAGGCTCATTTATTCCCTGTCTGTTGTTTGTCTTCCCTCAGGAGAACATATGGTTTGTGAGGACTGAGTTGTTACTTCTGTCATACACCCTTATATCCCCATTACCTGACATATATAAGGGCTTTTTGTTTTGTTTTGTTTTGTTTTTTGAGACAGAGTTTCACTTTGTTGCCCAGGCTAGAGTGAGTGCCATGGCATCAGCCTAGCTCACAGCAACCTCGAACTCCTGGGCTCAAGCGATCCTGCTGCCTCAGCCTCCCAAGTAGCTGGGACTACAGGCATGCACCACCATGCCTGGCTCATTTTTTCTATATATATTAGTTGACCAATTAATTTCTTCCTATTTATAGTAGAGACGGGGTCTCACTCTTGCTCAGGTTGGTTTTGAACTCCTGAACTCAAACGATCCGCCCGCCTCGGCCTCCCAGAGACCTAGGATTACAAGCATGAGCCACCGCGCCCAGCCTATAAGGGCTTAATCAATGCTAACAAATGGTTGTATGAACTGAGTTCTATTATTTTTCATATGGAATATAGAAAATAACACTAAATTATATATTGGTTTTTCAAACTTTGCCAATTCCTGTAACAACCTTATGCGTGTTCCAAAGCTGAAATTATTTTGCTGTTGATTCTGCGCTTGTTCATTACTTCTGTGACATTTGGTCTTTATCCTGCTTGATCTGATGTGTCAAGTCCCCCAGGTTCTCAGCCCATGTTGTCATGGCACTAGGGCTTGGATACTAGGCAATATACTGTTGGGAAAGTAGCATTTGAGATATTTCCTCCCCAGGGCCTTCCTTATACCTGTGAATCCAAAAATGAAGTTGTCTTGTGCTAATTTGTAATATTCTGATAACTTGAAACTTTGTTCTTAAGACACTTAACTACATCTCTGTTATGGGCTGGGTATATGGAGTCTGTGTCCCCCCAGAATCATATGTTGAAATCCTAACCCTGAGTACCTCAGAATGTGACTATATTTAGAGATAGTGCCTTTAAAAAGGTAATTAAATTAAGATCTATACAAGAAAAAAACTGTAATATACTAATGAAAGAAATCAAAGAGGACACAAAAAATGGAAAGATATTCTATGTTTATGGATTATAAAAATTAATATTATTAAAATGACACTACAACTCAAAGCAATTTACAGATTCAATGTAATCCTTGTCAAAATGCCAATGACATTTTTCACAGAATTAGAAAAAACAATCCTAAAATTTATGTGGAACCACAGAAGACTCCCCAAAGCTGAAGCAGTCCTTACTAAAAAGAACAAAGCTGAAAGCATTATACTTCCTTACTTCAAAATATACTACAAAGCTATATTAACCAATTAAGCATGGCATAAAAATAGACACATTGAACAGTGGAATAGAATAGAGAACCCAAGTACAAATCCATGCATTTAAAGCCAGCTAATCTTTGAAAAGGTGTCACAAATGTACAGTGGCAAAAGGACAGTCCCTTCATTAAGTGGTGTTGAGAAAACTGGATAACCATATGCAGAAGAATACAAGACTTCTGTCTCTCTGCATATACAAAAATCAACTCAAAATAGTTTAAAGGGTTAAATGTAAGACCTGAAACTATGAAACTACCAGATAAAAACATAGGAGAAACACTTCATGGTCTGGGCAAGGATTTTTTTTTTTATAAAACCTTAAAAGCATGAGGAACAAAAGCAAAAATAGACAAATGTGATTGCATCCGGCTAAAAAGCTTCTGCATGGCAGAAGAAGCAATCAATACAGTGAAGAGAAGAAAACCTACAGAATGGGAGAAAATATTTGCAAACTACCCATCTGACAAGGAATTAATAACCAGAATATATAAGGAGCTCAAACAACTCAATAGCAAAAAAAAAAAAATCTAATTTTAAAATGGGCAAAAGATCTGAATAGACATTTCTCAAAAAAAGACATACATATGGCTAACAAGTATGTGAAAAAACGCTCAACATCACTAATCACCTGAGAAATGCAAATTGAAACCACGATGAGATGTCCCCTCACCACAGTTCAAATGGCATTTATCAAAAAAACAGGGAATAATAGATGCTGGCAAGGTTATGGAGAAAGGAGAACCCTCCCACATGGTTGGAGGGTATGTAAATTAGTACAGCCACTACGGAAGGCTAAAAATAGAGCTACCATATGATGCAGCAATTCCACTACTGGGTGTATATCCAGAAGAAAAAAAAAAATCAATACACTGAAGAGATATCTGCAGTCCCATGTTTATTGCAGCACTAGTCACAATAGCCAAAATATGGAAGCAACCTAAGTGTGCCCACCAATGGATGAATGGATGAAAATGTGGTATATATGCACAGTGGAATGATATTCAATGATAAATAAGAATGGATTCTTGTCATTTGCAGCAACATGGATAAAACTGGAGATCATTATGTTAAGTGAAACGCACGAAACAGGGAAAGACAAATAGTGTATAGTCTCACTCATATGTGGGACCTAAAAAGTGTATCTCATAGAGATAGAAAGTAGATTGGTGGTTACTAGAGGCTGCGAAGAAGAGAGTGGATAGGGGCATAAGGAGAGATTTTACTAAAGGTTAGAAATACATAGTTCGATAGAAAAAAGAAGACCTAGTGTTTAATAGATCAGGAGGGTGATTATAGTTTAGAGTAATCTATCGTATATTTCAAAAGAGAAGAGAATTATTAGAATGTTTCTAGCATAAAAAAAGACAAATATTTAAGGTGATGGATATCCCAATACATCGATTTGATCTGTCCAAATTATATGAATGTATTGCATTATCACATGTACCCTGAACACATCTACATCTGTTAGGTATCAATGAAAACAGTATTAAAATTTTTTAGAAAGGTAATTAAGTTAAAATGAGGTCATTAGGTTGGGCCCTGATCCAATATGACTGGTGTCCTTAATAAGAGGTGATTAGGACACAGGCATGCACAGAAGAAACACCATGTAAAGACGGAGGGAGAAGATGACCACCTACAAGCCAAAGAGAGAGGCTCTCAGAAGAAACAACCCTGTTGACATCCTGATCTTGGAGTTCAGCCTGTAGAATGTGAGAAAAAAAAAATTCTGTTGATTAAGCCACCCACCCTGTGTTACTTTGTTATGGCAACCGTACCAAACTGATATAGGCTAGTTCGAGTTTTTCAAATGCATAAATTGAAGATGACATGTAATTCATTAATTCATTCACTTGCCTCGTATATCTTTTGTTGATTTAGTGGAAAATGTTTATATTTTTCAGGAATGGATTATCAGAGTTTGCTATAAAGAATGTTATCAGCCTCCCCTGAGAAGTCTTCAAGATTCCCTTGAAGGGGCAGGGAATTGGGGAACATAAAAAGAATTAAAACAAGAAGGATCAGTTAGTTATCTAGAAGTATGGAAGTTATCATGATAATACTAGTCAGACATCATTTCTTCAGGGCATGGGCAAGATGGGGAACTCTCGTGAGCTTAATTTACACCATATGCTTTGGAATGAATATAAAAGTTTATAATTTACACAGTGTATAAGTACTCTTTTCTGAATGGAAAAGTCCTGAGGAGTTTAACTGGTTGGTAATGTAGAATGAGCATTATCTTCAGTTCATTTTTTGCTACTATAAAAGAAATACTAAGGTTGGGTAATTTATATAGAAAAACAGGTTTATTTGGCTCACCGTTCTCCAGACTATACAGAAGCATCTCTCTCTGGTGAGGGCTTCAGGGAACCTTCCACTCAAGGTGGAAGGCGAAGGGGGCACAGGCATTTCACATGGGGAGAGAGGGAGCAAAGAAAGGGACAAGTGGTTCCATGCCCTTTTAAACAACCACCTCTGGTGTGAACTGATAAAGTGAGAACTCACTCATTATCTTGGGAGGTCACTAAGCCATTTATGAGCGATCTGTCCTCATCACCCTAATATGTCCCATCAGGCCCCATATTCAACACTGGGGATCAAAATTCAACATGAGATTTGGAGGGGCCAAATATCCAAGCCATATCAAGCCTGGATCTAGGGATCTGGAGATCCTAGTTCTGGTTTGATGTCTGTGGAACGTTGGGCACTCTGCTTTTCTCTGTAGAGCTCAGAATCCTCATCTGTGAGCTGAAGGGATTAGATTGGCCCAGATGACCTTGAAGGGCCATCATGTCCTTAAAATTCAGTGTAAGAAAGTGTCCGCAGCAGGTAAATATGCTTGAGAAACATTTTACATCTGTAAGATTTTTAGTAGGTTTTAAAGCAGTTTATCTAGTCACAAGTTATAGAAGTCAATATTTAGAAAAACTTAGCTCTGCTTCTAAACTTTCAAGATTTCAGTGGAGGCATTACAAACTGTCATTTCTTCAATGCCCCCTAGTTATTTCATTTATATTTTCCTCTCCATGTGGTCCACACTGAATAGTATTGTAAAATAAATCTAGATTCTGATTGATAGTATAAAAAATGCTATATACCCTCAGAACCCAAACAAGTTGCCATGGCAACTGATGACATTTCTATCCCACAGAGTGTACTAGGAGTGCATAGCCTGTGTGTCCCTACAAAGTGTTTCATGTTATTTTTGCAGTGGGGGAAGCAGGAACTGGTAATGTTATGAAAATGGGAAGTCATCCAACTCAAATCCTCATTTTCTAGCCTTACCTTGGGCAGGGACAATGTCTTCTTAATCATTAAATGCCTAGGACTTGCATTAAGGTAGGCATTTCATATATGATTTTGGAATAAATGAATAAATAAATATCAGACTATCTTTCTGGTACATGACCTCCGGCATAGAGGCTTAGCCAATTTAACTTTAGCAAAGTTTTATTTATCACAGTGCAGTAAGTATTTATCATTTTTGTTGACCAGCATATATTTACCCCTCAATTTTCTTCTGAGATACCACTCCCCTCTTTGTCAATGGGTTTTGAAGTCACTCTTGACCCCCGTTGCAAAAATGAGCGTGTGACTTGGGCCTGGCCAATGAGAGCCTTGTATTCCTGTGGCCACGTGAATTAGTTCAGGGATAGACATGTGAACCAGGTGCACTAAGACACACAGCTGATAGAGGCACATATTCCTTTTTGGCTGATATTAAATATGAATATTGATTGGTCCGAAGCTTTTGGCAGCTCTCATAGTACATTTTGTGCTGCTATAACAGAATCCCTGATACTGAATAATTCATAAAGAACAGAAATTTATTTCCTCACAGTTCTGGAGCCTGGAAAGTCCAAGATGTAGGTGCCGGTATCTTGTAAGGGACTTCTTGCTGTGTCATCCCATGGCACCAGGTGAGAGGGTGAGAAAGGGAGCAAGAGGAAGCTGAACTCATTCTTTTATAAGGAACCCACTCCTGTGATAATAAGCCCACTCCTGTGATAAAGGCATCAATCCATTAATAAGGCCAATGCCCCCATAAACCAAGCACCTCCCATTAGGCTCCACCTTCTAATAGTGCCACATTGGGGATCAAGTTTTCAACACCTATTTCTTGGGGGACACGTTCAAACCACAGTGGCAACCATGTTACTATCAATGGAACCTGAGGATGAAGTCTTTGTGGAGCAGAGCAGAGCCACGGGATGGGGGAAGGGCCTAGGACCTGGTGGCCTTGTTTGAGTCACTCTGGAGGCTAAACCTTCTTTCAGACTTACCAATTTTCTGAGCATATAAATTTTCTTACTGTTTAAGATAGTTGGAGTTGCCTTTCTGTCACTTGCAACACATATAGAACCGATCCATGGAAATTCGACTTGCAATAAGCTTTGAGAAATTGTGGAAAGAACCTGGTGTATGGGCAAACTCTTGACTATTGATTTTGAGCAAGTCCCTGTGTGACAAATGAAGCCACTTATCTTAGACATTCCTGTTTTCCATAGTTATTCACAGGATCAACTTGAAAATATATGTTTGAAGTGTTTTATAAAATATAAAACTCTTCTACTGATGCTAGTTATTACAATTTTGACAGCAGGTACAGCAAATGAGGCTGAAGAACAGTGTTAAAACTGGAAGCTGCTAATTCCATGATTATCTGAATAAACATCTCAGTTATTTCATGCCTCATACCTAAAGGAAACCATATGAGGCATAATCATTGGGTGTGGAGAGAAAAGAAATTGAATCTACTTTTGGAAAGTTTCCAACTACAGTCATAGATGTTCTTACAGAATAAGTGGAAGGATTTTGTTAATCTCATGCATCATTTATTGCCCATATTACTCTATGTTATTCTTTTAATCCTCACAACAGCTCTGTGAGGGTGGTGCTGTTATTTCTCTTGTTATACAGAAGGGATTTCGACTTAAGGACAGTGAATAATATTGTCAGTGTTGTACGTACAGCAGACTGTAGCAGCAGAACAAACTCAGTTCACTCGTCTCCAGAATACTCAGTTTTTTTCACAACTCAAATGTTTTGAAGAAAAGTGTAGGTACAGGTGTGCCTCCTTCATTATTGAGTTGAATTGTTGTGCTAAAATGAGTAGTTATGGTTGAGTTAGAAGACAGAAAAGGCAAAGAGTAGTAGCCCAACAATCAGTCTGGACTCTTCCCAACCTTGGACAACTTGTATCATTATTCTGAGACTCAGTTTTCCACGGGGAATGTTACAGAAATTGAATGACATAGTTTTTTGAAGAACTGAGAAGAGTTAGGCAAGCAGAGATGTTTTCCTTATTGGTTCAAGTCATTTTTTTCTCTACTGAGGAATTGAATTGGCTTTGAATTTTATAGATAACTAGGTACTTTTACTGTTTAAAAAATTGAGGTCAAATTTGCATACTATAAAATCAGTCATTTTGAAACAAACAATTTAGTACAGTCATAATTTTGTAGATCCACTACCTCTATCAAGTTCCAGAACATTTCTGTCACTCCAAAGTAAAACTCCTTACCCATCAAGCAGTTTCTCCCCATTTCCTCATCCCACCAGCCTCTGGAAACTGCCAGTGTGCATTTTGTCTGTATGGATTTATATATTTTGGATATTTCATATAAATGGGGTCATACCATATGTGACTTTTTATGTGTGGCATTTTCACTTAACATAATGTTTTGGAGGTTCATCTACCGTGTAACATGTATCAATAATTCATTCCTTTTTAATGGCCCAATAATACTCCATTGTGTGTATATATTAATACCTCCACTTGCTTATCCATTCATCCTTTGATGGGTCTTTGGGCTATTTCCACTTTTTAGCTATTATGTATAGTGTTGCTATGAATATGCATGTGCATGTACTTGTTTGAGTACCTGTTTTCAATTATTTGGATATATACCTACAGGTGAAATTATGGAGTCATACGGTAATGTTATATTTAACTTTCTGAGCAACCACCAAACTATTCTTAAGAGAGACTGAGCCATTTTGAATTCCTGCTACCAATTTAGGAGAATTGCAGTTTTTCCACATTCTCGCCAACACTTGTTATTTTTCTTTTGAAAACATACTCTTATAGCAATACTAGTAGATGTAAAGTGATACGTCGTTATGAATTTGATTTGCATTTCCCTAATGACGGATGAAGTTAGGCATCTTTTCATGTGTTTGTTACCCATTTGTATGTTTTCTTTGAAGAAATGTCTGCTCAAATTCTTTGCTCATTTTAAAACTGGGTTTGTTTTTATCCTTTTGTTGAGTTGTAAAAATACTTTATGTATTCTATATACTAGGCCCTTATCTAATAGATAATTTGCAATATTTTCTCCCATTCTGTAGATTATCTTTTCACTTTTTGCTAATGTCCTTTGCACAATATTTTTAAAATTTTGATGAGGTACAATTTGTTTTTTTATTTTTGTTGCTTGTGCTTTTGGTATCATATCCATTGCCAAATCCAAGGACATGAAGATTTACCCCTGTGTTTTCTTCTAAGAATTTTACGGTTTTAGCTTTTATGTATTAGGTCATTTATCTATTTGAGTTAATGTTTGGGTATGGTTTAAAGTAAGGGTCCAACTTAATACTTTTGCATGTGGATATCCACATGCAAATCACTATCATTTATTGAAGAGACTCTTATTTCCTCATTTAATGGTCTTGGTGTTCTTGTCAAACTTCAGTTAGCTGTAGGTATGTAGGTTTAAGTACTTTTTATTTTTGCCATTTCTTGCTTTTTA
Organism: Mirza zaza; assembly: GCA_008750895.1. NCBI lineage: Eukaryota > Metazoa > Chordata > Mammalia > Primates > Cheirogaleidae > Mirza > Mirza zaza. The sequence goes on from VSMD01052185.1 coordinate 20,892, forward strand.
CAATCCTGGAAGAAACACAGGGAACCCATTCTTTTATCCATTTAACAAGCAGGGGAATGGAGGGTAAGATGTTAAAAGTTTTAATAATAAAAACACCTTCCATTTACTAACAAACCTTCTATGTCCCAGATCATGCTGAAGAAGAGGCTTATGTATTATTTCTGAATTGTGCCATAATCCCACAGAATCATTACTCCAATGTACCATGAGAAGTGTCGTGAGGTTAAGTCACATACCTTAGTTTTTACAAACCATTAACGTCAAGGTCCTGTTTGGAACGCACGTCCTTTGACTCCAGAGCCCATGCTCATTCCATTGCACCACACTGTCTTTACCTGTACTACTCACTATCCTTCTGTATGTTGTCTTGTCTCCACTGCTATTTTCCTCATTGTAGGTGGAAGAATCTTCTTACTACCTTGTCAGATCAATATACTTTGCTGCTTAAAGTACTGCTGTTGTCGTCATGCTAAGAAGTTTTTTTTTCCCCACTGTGCCTATTTGACATGTGTTTCTTCCTCCGTTTCCAACATATTTTGGAGGAAACTCCCCTACACTATTGGCAGTTTGCTTCTCTCATATGCTTACATCTCAGACCACCTTTTCAACTAGCCCCTGAAACGTTAACAGAGTACTTTGTTACACACAGCTTTTTCTGAACTCTGTTGCTGGGTTTTCAAATCACTTTGTAGCTTATTTTACTTGCTTTTTCTCTTATGAGCAAAACAACAAAAATATGTAAGAAATTGTGCCACGAAGTTTTTTGTTAGCTTCCCCTACCCAAATCAGTAGAGTATTCCTTTGACAAACAAGGAATACTCTATACTGTACACTCAAATGAGGTATACTCTTGTCAATCATAATTTTCTCTGTGTATGTCTAATTTGAATAGGAGATTTCCCATATAGTTACTAAATGTATGTGTTTCTTCCTCTTTTGTTGGAGTCAGGGCACTATCCTGAAGGTAGGAGTAAGGGTGCCTTTTATTCCTAGCTGTTTTTCATGGATATGAAGAAGGAATAACCCACATGATCCCTATAGACTAGCATTGTCCAGTAGAACTTCTTGCAGAAATGGAAATATACCTATTCCATCTACTATAGTAGCCATTGACTACATATGGCTATTGAGCATTCGAAATGCTAGCGTGACAGAGGAACTGACAGAAGTTTTGATTTTATTAAATTTTAAGTAATTTAAATTTAATTTAGGTGGCTACATGTGGCTAGTAACTACCAGATCAAACTGGGCAGCTATAGTCTTTTTTGCATATAACCCCTGGGCTAGATAAGAAGTAGAAATGTAGTTATAAAACAAATGTAGGTCAAAGTAGCCAGGATTACTGATGAACCAGAAGCATTAGGTAAGAAATAACCCAGAAAGAATTCCTGAGGCAGAAGGCAAATGATTTTTTGTACAATTCTTCCATTTGCTTTTATTCATTCATTTATATACCTCATAATATTTTGAACACCTATTATATAGCAAGCTCTATTCTGTATGCTGGTGATACAGTTGAGAGAAAGATAAATTTCCTGCCTTATGGTGCTTGTATTCTAATGTGGAGTTTTTCAACCTCAGCACTATTTTTGGCCAGATAATTTTTTATCGTGAGAGGCTGCACTGTGCCTTATTTATAGGATGATTAGCAGCATTCTTGGCCTCCGCTTAGTAGATGCCAGTAAACTATACCCTCCTTCCCTCCATCCGGCTGGTTAACAGGCTGCTGAAGTAATTCAGTGAGAGATAATGTAGTTTGAACTAAGGCAATAGTAACAGAGATGAAGAGGAAAGAGGCAATTTATGGTAACGTTTATGCAGTGGTATTGATAAGATTTGATGACTAATTGGATCTGTGAGGTAAGGGAGAAGAAGAAGGAATCAAAGATGACTCCAAAGTAACTTCTTAAAATGTGTGTGAGCACATGTGCCTGCATTCAACTCTTCCAGAAGCCATGGTTAAAATAGGGCAACTATAGTTTTCTTGTAGGAGTTGAGAACTGAATCCATATTTGAGTGTTCTAGAGAAGGGTAACTAGTAATACTTTTAACTTTCACTTGGGAAGGGAATTTCTCTTGAAGAGCCTGTTGCATCATATATAGGTGCAGGCGTGTGTCCCAAGGCTTTGCTTGAAGGCTGATAAAACGAAAGAGAAAACGTCCCGCTTATAGCAGCCTTAATGTATCCTGGAGAGTGATATTCTACGGGAACCTATCAAAGGAGACAGACTGGGGCAAAAATGGCTGTCTTGTGCTCACAGATAACCTTCAAAATAGCTTCACTCCTGGCATCAGTTTGGATTGCCCTCTGAATGTGAATTTCACGCTTGATGTAAGTTATCTCAAAGCCAATGGAAGGAATTTGAGCAGAGGAAATCAGATTTATGTCGTCTGCTTTAGTCCCTTTTCTATTCTAGCATCTCAAGCATCTCTCTGCTCTTGCTCCATCTCAGTGGTTTTAAGCCTCACTTTGTTATTTCTGGTTTCTTGGACCTTTTTCCCAGCTTGGCATGAGAGGCCACAGGGCAAGTCTAGGCATGTCTTGGTCATTTATTTTTAATTGGAAAATGTTATTCAGAATATACATGAAGAATTTTTTTTTCGTCCTTAACTTTTAATGGTTTAATGTGGATAATTCCTTACTTAGATGCTCAAAATCATGCTCCCCAGAAATCTCAAAGTAAAATTATGAGTCTCTCAAGCCCCACTTCTTCCTGCAAAGAAGTGATTTATGACTTGCATTAAGAAAGTGTTCTCCTAAGCCCAAACTTATATTTACAGTTGGAATATGTAAGGATATGTTGGCTTAGGAAGCCAGTCAGGTTATCTGTTGGCATGGGTTGACTTAAAAGGGGTCTGCTGTTTGATGGATAAAGAAGTAGGAAGAGTATTTTTGTATGTGCCTTGAGCTCAAAACAAGACAGAATGCCATGCCCTCAGTATTCCCCCTGTCTCCTTAGACCAAGTTTGAATGCCAGTGGGGTAAGAGTGTCACCCAGAACTGAAGGAATTTGTTTCTCAAAGGCTTAGGTGGGAGAAAGTAGCAGAGAGACAGGAAGAAGTCCACCATCTTTGCTGTTGCATAGAAATTACATTTACTCTGGCAACTTTAGGACTGTCAGCTTTGGGCACCTCCAGAGCAAGCATACTTCCCATGGACATCGGTTGTGGGAACAATGGTAAAGATCAGAAATGAGAATAGACTTGTTCTTAAGCATACCAGAGTCAGCCATCAGGATCCCAGGAAGTAAGTGGGAGACACTCTGATGAAAAGGGCCAAAATAAGTGGACAGAAAAAATAGGATTTGAGTCATCTTACCTTATTTATACTGAAAGGCATTTGGAGCCTGAGATGTCAAGTCAACCATAAAGGCCTAAGATGGGAAAGTAGTTGTCTACAGGTATGGTGAAACTTGAATCAAAGTCCTGGCATGGGTCCCCGGGTAGAATTTTAATCAGTGTCCCTTATCTACTTATTACATTCTCTGACTCTTAAATGTCATCTAAAATCTCTACTTTCTAGGTGACAAAGCAGAGAATGTAAAAGTAGAAACAAAATCATCTGGCTGAAGGCTGGGCTGCTTAGTATGTAAGACCAGAGAGTGCCATTAACTTTGCTGAGCTGATAATCATCAAGACTGTGGTCTAGTGTTTGTGAAAGAAAATCCAAGACCAGGCTTTCTGAGCTGTTGATTTCCATCTAAATGTTTCTGTTTGATTGTGTGTTGATTTGGGAATTGGAGTGGTATGTCATGTACTCATCTTCCCACTTCCTTAAGCAGCTTGAAAGTTAGAACATTCACATTTTTAAAATTTCAAACAGATCCACAAGTGGAAGTATTTATGCTACCCTATTTCTGTGAAAAATACAACAGGCTGTACTGAGAAATTTCAGCAAGTGCTATTTATTCTTATTGCTTGGCATAGATCCATCTCAAATCTGTCTCCAAGTAGTACAGTCCTGTGTGTTTGGTTTGGATGTCTGGTTGGGAAAATGTATGATAGTATTGAGCAACATCAAAAGTCAAATTCTCTCATCATCTCTGTCTACTGAATTAACCATAAATGAGTTTATATAGTGGAGGAATAAAGAAATGACCTAACACTCAATAGGGGAGTTATTAAGTGGACTATGGTATTCTATAGATGAATATGTTGCCACCTTAGATTAAATATGTTTAATAAGAATTCTAAAGATATTGAAATATACTCTAAAGCTAAGTAAAAATAGTAGATCACAAAAATAAATACATACCTCTATATGGGAGTTAGTAGATGAAAGTAACCTTATCTTAGTGCTAATTAAAGAATCTTATGGCTCATTCAAGTGTTTAATGAGTACCTACCAGGTAAAGACCAACAAGAACACTTCTTTTAGACTGTACATTTTAGTGGCAAAGATAGATAATAAACATACAAATAATAATTCACTTAAAATTGTGATACTTGAGTCACCTGAATGACAAGTTGGAGCCAACTATGAAAAAGGAAAGAGAATAGAATTCTCAGCGGAGAGAACAGTAAGTTCAAATTCCTTGAAGTAGGAATGAGTGCGCACAATTTGTTTGAGGACCAGAAAGAAGGCTAGTGTTGTTACAGTGTGGTGACTGAGGAGAAGAGTTGTAGATGGTAGAGTCGGAAAAGAGTGTAGGCACCTGGTCATGTGAGATTCTGCGGGCTGCAGTAGAGTTAGCATTCCATTAAGAGAACATGGCTAGCTGGGCAAGTTGATTGACATTCTTCTGTTTCCTACTAAATTGATAAGTTTAAGATCCTTCAGTGGTTTCCCAGCTTAATTTGAACAAAATCTAAAGACCTTGGTCCTCAAGTGATTTGTACTGGCCGCTACTCACCTCTATAATCTTGGCTACAGCGACTCTGTATTAGTCTGTTTTCTGTTGGTATAACAAAATACCACAGATAGGGTAATTTAAAAAGAATAGAAGTTTATTTAGCTCATGGTTCTGGAGACTGGTAAGTCCAAGAGCATGGCTTTGGCATCTTGTGAAGGTCATCCCATGGCAGAAAGGCATCACATGGTGAGTGGGCCCACCAGACAGGGTGGGGGCTGAACTTACTCTTTTATCAAGAACCCATTTCTGCAATAATTAACCTTCTCCCATGCTAACAGCATTTATTCATTCATGAGAGTGGATCCCTCATGGCCTAATCACCTCTTAAAAGTCTTAACCTCTTATACCATCACAATGTCAATTAAATTTCAATATGAATTTTGGAGGGGACTTTGAAATCATAGCATTCATTCTCCCCTGAGGAACAGTCTCTAAAAACCTTGGCCATTTTACTCTCTCCTATATATGCTAAGCTTGCCCTAACTTAAAGTCTTCTGTGTTCTCTGTTCCCTCTTACTGGGACACTTTGGCCTAGTTTATAATAAGATTAGTGGCTGTGCAATGGGATTGTATAGCTGAGTATGCTTGGTAGCTAGAGAGCTCTAGGTTCTAGGAAATGAGATCCCAGATATTCTTACCCAGCCACTTTAGGAGAAGAAGTTTCAGAGTAAAAAATTTGGAAGTGAACTCCCATCTTAGAAGAGGTTGCTGATTTGAAGGAAGGGGGCTGACTATCTTGATCTCCTATTTAGGTTTCAGTTGTTACTATTAAGGGCTAGCTTAAGTATCAAGAATAGACATCCCTACTTTATTTTCTGGGCTTTATTATCTTCCAGTGCTCCTGCTTCTTGAAGACGCAGAGTCATATGCTGTTCCATTGCTCTTCAGAACCGCTAGCATTCAACATTTTCAGAGGAGGGACCAAAAACCCCAAATGATTCCTCCCTATATATTCTTACTCATCTGAAATTTTTTGCCCTCTTGAACCTAATCTTAGCCAATTACTAGAAAAACTAGAAGAAGATATTTCTTAGATCACTGATTCACAAATTTGTCTACATATTTGTCTCCCATGAAGTTCTAAGAAGTGCTGATTCCTGGTATCATCCCCAGAGATAATGATTTCATTGATATGGGGTGCACCTGGGATACTACCCAGTTGATCCTAAGACACAGCCAAGTTTAAGAACCACTGTCTTAGAATATACTCGTGCAGTGAAAACATAGCTCATGTGGAAATGACATAGACTTTGGAGTTAGATAAATCTGGCTTCAAACTTGGAATATTACAAAAATGGAAATGTTTCTTCATTTCTTAATTTGTGAATCTAAGTTACCTATCCTTGACCTCATGTATTAATAAAATTAAGGTAACAATAACTATCCCAGCTATGGGTTGCGATGATTGAAATAACCTAGCACAGTACCTGGCACAGAGTAAGAACTCAAGGAATTTGAGTTTTCTCTTTATAGCCTCCACTTACGGCCACAAAAAGGCTGTGCTTACTCCATTTACAGGTATAGTAGGTTCTTCTCCTTCCATATACCCTGAGGAAGGATAATGGCTTAGTTTGCAATATCCCCCCAAACTCTGTACTCCAGGTACAACTTTCTCAGTTAGAGTCTGCATTGCTACATGTCTGACTCAAGACCATTGAAATAGAAAAAATGGTGGTAAACCTTTCTTTGCCTTTGCTTCTCTGTTGCTCAGCATCTTGAAAACAATTCTAGACACCAACATCCTGTTTGTCTTCCTGATGCCAGCACTTGTATAACAGCCAATTACAAGGCATTTGTCATTGTTTTAATGCCATAACTTGGTAATTTGTTTTAGACAGGGGCATTTTCTGTTGATAAATCTAGGTAGATTACCAAGTCAGAATACATTTATTAAAACACCAATTAGACCTTGCTCCCTCATCCATCACAAGACCTTTAATTCTTATGTGGTTTTGTCAGGGTGTTCCAGGAACCATGTTCGCCTGAGTGAATGACTTAAATCAAATTGCCATTTTACAAGGATTACCTTATCTCTAAACTTCAAGGCAAGCCATTCTTTATGTACTCGATGAATAATAAGCAACATTGTTTTCAAGTCCTACTATTCTGTTGTTGGGATACAGCATGGAAAATAACAAGTTTAGGAGGCTAACACCAGAAGACGGTGTGTTCTCCAAAGGAAGGTGAGCTCCCAGGGTGTTTGTGGAGTTGAAGAAATGCACCAGTGATACGAAAGCAGTGCAATGTTGAATTACCAGTCAAGGAGAGGAAGAAAGATGTGACCAGCGAGAAGAACAGATGCTGTTCTAAATGATTATTTAGGGTGTTCTTAAGCTGAATACAATGCACTTCTCTCCCCTTCTCCAACTTTTGCTTTTTAACATCAGTTGACAAGAATCATATTTCTGTTTTTCCTGAAATGTCTTTTCAGGATTGTACGTTTTGCTGCTAACTACCCACCACTGATACCTTGCATGAAAACATCTGTAGCAGGTGGCAATAAAAGAGCTACTCCTGAAGGATAAAATGAAAAAGAAGATGGGTTGGGCAGGAAGGAAGGTGAAATCTAAGGAAGCAGAGATGAGAAAAGTAGAATAGATTGATTTGGAAGAAAGCCCCTTTAGTAAATCTTTATTAAGCACTGATTTTGAGCAAGGCATTATGCATGTATTTGTCAGTATTTTTTGGTTTAAAGTGTCCAAAATCTATCTCAAGTAAGCTTAAGTAAAAGATTGAAAGACGAGTACTGGTGTGGCTCACAGAATAGGTAAGAGAGGACAGCTGGGCTCCGTATGGCTGCTTTGTCCTTCTGCAAGGTGCATTCATTCTCTCTAGCTACAGGAGATTCTTCCCTGAGCAACAGGGAACATGGCCTCAGGGAGTAAACTAGCATTATTTTATTTGAGTTACCCAAGAGTTAGAATTTTCTCTGATAGCTCAAGCCATCTTGGGAAGAAATGGGACCCAGCCTGGGTCACATACTTACTTCAATTTAACCAATCGTGTGGAACAGGGGCATGGTGGTCTTATGACTGGCAAGATCTGAGTCATACACCCACCTCTTGTTGAGGACAGGGTACCATGATTGACCCTTGCCATGAGGGCTACATGCTTTGATTCAGAAAGAAGCTATTCCCCAAGGAGAGAAACTCTGGACAGAAAAGTTGAAACTGTGGGTGAGGAATGGTACCGAGCAGACAAACTTTCCTTGAGCAGTGACTGAACTGAAACAAGGAATACAAAGACGAACAAGGAAAACGGGAGTATACACTGCTCTTGAGGAACTTACATCTTGTCAAGAAACTAAGGCATATTCGCAAGTACCTTTACATCCAAAGATTAAAGCAAAAAGTGAAAAACAATTGGGGATTGGAAGAACAAGGAGAAATGGAAAAGGGAAAAGAAGAAAATGGGCTGAGAAGAGAGAAGATAAGCCTAGCTTTTATAGGATAACAAATGCATAAGGTTATACTAAAATTATAGCCAAGGGAAAAAAGAACAGGAGGTATATTCTGAAAAGTGCAATCTAGCTGATGTATACATTATCTCAGGGACATAGTCCCTGTGCACTTACCTTGTGTGATCATTTTTTTGTTGTTGTTTTAAGACAGAGTTGCTCTGTTGCCTGGGCTAGAGTGTAGTGGTGTCGTCATCGCTCACTGCAAGCTCACAATCCTGAGCTCAAGCGATCCTCCTGCTTCAGTCTCCTGAGTAGCTGGGACTACAGATGCATGCTACTGCTCCTGGCTAATTTTTCTATTTGTTGTAGAGATAGGGTCTTGCTCTTGCTCAGGCTGGTCTCAAACTCCTGGCCTCAAGTGTTCCTCCTGTCTGTCTCCCTAAGTACTAGGATTATAGACATGAGCCACTGCGCCTGGTCCATTTTTTTCTTAACAAAGCAAACCAGCAATACCAGAGACTTCATTTCCCCTTTCCCTTTGCAAACATACTTATCTTATAGATATTACTTAGTTTTTTTAAAAAAAATATTCCATAGACATCATCCACTGTTTCTTTGAAATAAAAATATGAGAAATTTGGAATGGGAATTACTGTCAAACCAAGATGGCAGAGAACAGGAGGACAGCTTGATAAGGGGAGGAGTGGGCAAGGTTCAGGCCGCATTGAGGCAGGTTGAGGCCTCTGTGTTTGTCTGTTTGCCTGTGGCAGACACATTTTACTTAGGAGCCAAAAGGGTTGGTTTCCAGGCCAGACGCTGACACAAACTTGCTTTGTGGCCTCAGGCAGGTCATTTCACCTCTCTGAGCCTCGAATTTCTCATCTCTGAAATGAGAGAGATTGAATTAAATTAGGGATGGCAAATTGTTTCGCCACATGTGCCAATTCTGATCAATTAGCAGTGAGAAGAGTTATGTCTGGATTCAGTGGGAAGGACTTCAAGCAATGAAATAGGTACCATGTTAAGCCATCATCTGTCATTTGTGCTTTAGTGGGGATTGGTTTGCCAGGATTTTTCCATGTGACAGATGAGGCAGTTTTTCCCCTGGGGAAGAGTGTGAGGAAACTGGCCCAGCCTCCCCTCTCTCCAATCAAACAGAAGGTCTCTCAGTCTTCCCTGGCAACAGCCCTCGAATGAATGTTCTACATATTGCTTTCCTGGTCTTCCATTGTATAGCACTGTGCAGCTGTTTTGATGCATATACCTCCTTGAGAATCTAATAATAGCCATAGGCTCCCATCCCAAAGAACATAAATATCCCATATTTTGCATAAAGTTTCAGGAGTTTTAGAGTTTTCTTGAAGACCAAACATGTAGTCCCAAGGAAGCTGTCCAGGATCATGGATTTCAATTAAAGGAACCTCAATGTTAAATGAAATGTTACTTTATCAGTATGGTTAAAACACTTCTAATTATAAAATGAGAAATTAGAAAAAATCTTACTAAGTATTTAAAAGAAGTTGCCTCTGTTAAAACTAAGTAGTAGGTAAGAGTCCACGTGTGTGTGTGTGTGTCTGTGTGTGTGTGTGTGTGTGTATGTATACACACACACACACACACACACACACACACACATATATATATATAACATTTAGTCTATTAAATAGAAAATCAGAATTTTTTTCTTTTTTAATGACTGGTTGCTTTACTTAAGTATGATGATAGTAATTATGTTAAATAGTAACTTTAGAGAGATGAAGAGACTTGACTTCTTAAGGTATGTGCCTGCTGTAATGCTTTTAATATTCTAGTATGGAGTTAAAGAACTCCCCCATGCATAACTTACTGATGGAATCAAGTTAAGCCCTTTAACTCAGTTGATTTTAGCATATGAGTGTTTAAACCTGAGGGGTGCATACAAATTGTCTGGGGTGTGTTTAAATGGAAATTGTCAGGTACAGATCACAAAATTTTGAGTTCCTGAGTCTGCGATGAGAAGAGCTAAAGCCCCTGCATCTTAACAACCTTCTCCTGGTGATTCTGATGTAGGTGATTGCAAGATCTCATTTTGAGAAACATTGCACTAGAGGGCTTGGTAGTGAGACAAAGATCATATTTTACTTTTTTTTATTTTGACACAATACCTTGTATAAGATAGATACATGATATAGGTGCTCAATAAATTGAATTGTTCCTGCTTTAGTGAATCATAAGAAAATTGCCTAGGCTTAGAAATGTTTTAAAGAGTATGGCACATATAATAAAAGAAGTTATAGAAAATGTTAACACCAAACCATATGTCTTAGGGAATCACAACTAAATTTCCTCTACAATGTTTTTTCAGTATGTTGATCATTTTAAGCTGCTCACTTTCTAATATGAGGAAAGGAACTAAGTATAGTCTATAATTCAATAAAAATGAAATAGATAATGTGCTTTCTGCTTTTTCTACTTTCCTAATGCACCTTACGAACAGATGCTATTTGATTATATGTACATTTAAATAATCTTCATGCCATTTCACCAGTGTTTGAAATTACTCTGGTTTTCATTTAAAAATAAAATTACAGCTACTTGGGGGACTGAGGTGGGAGGATCCCTTGAGTTTGAAGTAATCTGAGACCAGCCCGGGTAACATCGTATGGGACCTATCTCAAAAAATAATATAAAAAATAGTATTGACAGATGATAGTTTATATTTGTATGGTATCAGTTGTAATATCTTCTTTTTCATTTCTGATTGAGCTTATTTGGGTCCTTTCTCTTCTATTCCTGGTTAATCTAGCAAGAAATCTATCAATTTTGTTTATCTTTTCAAAGAATCAACTTTTTGTTTCATCGATCTTTTATATATTTTTGTTTTGTTTTCCATTGCATTTAGTTCTGCTCTGACCCTATTTATTTCTTTTCTTCTGGTTTTAGGTTTGGTTTGTTCTTCCTTTTCTAGTTCCTTGATATATGTCATTATATTGTTAATTTGTGAACTTTGTGTCTTTTTGATATGGGCATTTAAAGCTACGAATTTTCCCCTTAGGACTGCTTTTGCTGAATCCCATAGGTTTTGATAGCTTTTGTCCCCTTTGCTGTTCAGTTTGAGGAATCTTTTGATTTCCATCTTAGTTTTATTATTGATCAAAAAATCACCCAGCAACAGATTATTTAATTTCCATGACTTTATGCAAAATTGAATGTTTTTACATAATGAGTGAGATGTGCACCATCTGGGGGATGGTCATGCTGGAAACTCAGACTTGTGGGGGGAGGGGGGAAAGGGCATTTATTGAAACCTTAAAATCTGTACCCCCATAATATGCTGAAATTAAAAAAAAAATTCAAAAAAAAATTGAATGTTTCTCTTGATTTCTAGTTTTGTTCCATTGTGATCTGAGAGGATATATGGTGTGATTTACATTTTTTTGAATTTGTTGAGACATGTTTTGTGGCCTAAGATATAATCAATCTTAGAGAATATTCCATGTGCTGATGAGAAGAATGTATATTCTGTAGTTTTGGGACAATAAAACCAATAGTACCAACATCATCTTTTTTTTTTCTTTTTAACATATCTACTGTGGTGTGAGTTGTATTTAACTCAGGCTAGTTTTGAGCCTGGGGCCTCATGAAGCAAAACTCCTCAGTTGGTTTGTGAAAATCTTACTGGTTAATGATCTTATTGTTACAATTTATATTGGCAATTGAATTCTAAAAATATGGATTGCATTGCATATAACTTATGCACAGAAAACAATAAAAATAAATTAGAAAGGATTGTTTCATTTTAATAAAGGACTGTGGCCTCAGGGAAAATTTTTTTTTTCTATTCTGGCAGTCAATGTGTTAATCTGAGTAGGAGTCTTCAAGTTAACACTGCTCAACGAAATTACCAAATGGTCAGCTTCTTTTGTGTGCTAGACAAGTGCTTACAGAGATTGTACTAAGTAAGCCTCACCACAATCCTTTATAAAGAAATCATTATACCCATTTTACAGGAGAAGAAACAGATTCAGAGAAGTAAATTTCTCAAAGTCACCTAGCCAGTAGCCAGTAGAACTGGAAATTGTCTTACCTAACATTTTAAATAATCCTCTTCCAGCATATACACATTATTAGAACTTAGTGAAATGATACTTTTGAAAAATACTTCATATGTTAATGACTGTAATATGTCAGTGGTATACCTGGGCAAGAGAGTGACTTAGATAAGATTCATATCCCAGTGGCAAAGACTAAAACAAACCCATGATTATATAAATATATATATATTAATATAAAGCTCCTGGATATTTGGGAGGAAAAAAAAATCAAAAGTACTGGCAAAACGATTCAGTTTATTCAAACAAATTGCCGCCTTTTACTAATCTAATTTTATTATTTCTTCTAAGTTAAGCACAAATTTTCTTAAATTAGTTTAGTCTTTATTTTCTTTTCATGATGTGCTAGCTACCCATATTTGTATGTGTGTGTGCATATATATATATACACACACAAATATTTAATCTTCACAGTTGACATTGAAGATAAACATTATTACCATAATTATTCCCATTTCACTCCTGAAAAAACATTTGTAGGGAGATGAAAAGATTTATTGAAGACCAAACAATATTAAGTGCCAGAACTGGGGTTTGCACTTAAGTCTGTCTGACTTTGGAGGTCTGTTCTCATAGCTTCTTATCTATAAGAGTAGCTGTCTCAAACTCAAAGAACTGCAGAAATCAGACAAGTCATGAAAATGAGTGTAGTAGGTCAGGAGTAAAAGAAATCACTAGGCTTTCTAAGTCATTTTTCTGTTCTCCCACTTTGGATAGGGCCTGGGTACGGAGAGCTAGTTCTCTGCTATTAGGAAATAACAGGTGCAATGCAGTGTTAAATTGCAACTGGTGCTTATCTCTAGTGTCAAAAATCAATAGGAAGTGGTGTAAGCTGTAGTGAACTGGGACTTTTGAAAGGCATAGCCATTACTCCGCTTAAGACAACAGTGCAAATTAACACAGCTGCTATGGAGAATAATATGGAGGTTTCTGGAAAAATTAAAAGTAGAACTAACATATGACCCAACAATCCTGCTGCTGGGTATACATCCAAAAGAAGGGACGTCCGTGTATCAGAGAGCCATCTGCACTCCCATGTTTATTGCAGTGCTAGTCACAGTAGCCAAGATATGGAATCTATCTAAGTGTGTATCATCAGTGGATGAATGGATAAAGAAAACATGGTACATATACACAATCTTCCTGGTTGTAACACTGAAATCCTTTTATTTATACCAACATGGATGGAGGATATTATGGTAAGTGAAAGAAGCCAGGCACAGAAAAACAAATACTGCATGTTCTCACTCATATGTGATGGCTAAAAAAAAAAAAAAAAAAAAAATTAATCACATGAAGATAGAGTAGACTGGTAGTTACCAGAGACTGGGAAGGGTATTGGGGTGAAGGAGGATTAAGACCTCCTTCAGTCTGGCTGATAGTTTGGCTAATAGGTACAAAAATACAGTTAGATGAGTATAATAGGGTGACCATAATTAGCAGTAATTTATTGTGTATTTCAAAATAACTAGAAATGTGGAATTGGAATGTTCCTAATACAAAGAAATGATAAATCTTTAAGGTGATTTATATTCCAATTATCCTGATTTGATCATTATACATTATATGCTTGTATCAAAATATCACATGTATTCCATAAATATGTACAATTATGTATCCATAAAATTTAAAAATAAAAAATATAAAAAAGACAACTGCTGTATGAATCCATGGTGATCCAGAGGGACCAGATTTTCTGATTTTTTTTTTTAATAAGAAAAGCTAGAACTCTAGATTTTTATGTAACATCTCCAATAATTGGCTTATAATTTTTTACATTTTTATTTTAAGCAAAATGTCAGCCAAATAAAATATGTATGCAGGCCAAAATAAAGTTTCTAGACCACTTATTTTCTGCCTCTGCCATTATCATTTATTTGATATTTAAAAATAAATAGAAAACCAGCGTATGGAGTAGCATCCACCTTTTCTGACTTCCCAAGTGGACCGTGACAAGTTCCCTCCTACTTATGCTTCATTATATCCCTTTTTTTTCTTCTTCTTGTTATATCCCTGGTAGAGTTAACATGTGTGTAATAATGATGTCTGAAGTCCTTAAAGCTTTGTCTTTTCTGCCCTACGTACTGCATCTGACACTTTTGCTTATGAAAAACTACGTGGTGGCATACATCATTTTGTTGTCATTATATAGTCACTACCATGAGGTTTTTCAGACAATGCATTCTGTAGGATAAGAGCCTGTCAGTGGAAATGGCTGTCCCTGTGTATCATGTTATCATCCGCTGATTATGCTGGCCTAGGAAGAACTCAAGAAATGGTTCTTACCACACACCAATTTCAGCAGCATACAGAACCCTCAGCTCTACTAATCTGTGAAATTGTTTCCCACTTTCCAGCGCACTGAAAGCTAATTGCTTTCTTCAATGAAACAAAACTATCCACTGAGCCAGTGTGCTGAGCTGGGAGATTACTCACCTGTGACAGTCAGTTTATCTCTGGGGTTGCTAAATGTTTACTGCTTGGACATAATTAACCTTGAAGAGTGAGCCTGACCATGTGGGACTCGAGCTTTTTGGGTGATCTTCGTCTTATATTTTAAAATCTGAAGTCTACTCCCCAGCTAAGAAGTGATTTTCCTTTACCCGATAGTAGTCATGTGCTTATAGTTGATGTGGGAATGAATAGCTAAATTAATTGTATTTCACAGAGGGACGCATTAATATTCATAGACATCGTAACATTTGGTATGTGGATCTTAAATGAGGAAGGGATGTGTAACTCATGGAACACCATTGCTGCTGTGGATTATGGCAATCCTCTTAAAAGGCCAGAGTGGGGAAAGATTAAGCTTCATTGGCCCCGTACTTCAACTCATTTACTTACAACCATAATTTTCAATCAGTTTTAATGTAATGTTATGCATTATGCCCTTTTGGATATGGTACAAGGAATTGATTGCAACTGGACAGACCTAATAGTGTTTTGAAACAATCATCCCAAGCCTATTCCTTCATTCTAGTTGAAGTGATTAGAAATTGGCCTAATCAGTATCTAAAATATGTATCATAATACAGTTGGATCATAGCAGTGGGCATCATTCAATAGATCCCATAAAACGCTTCTTTCTGTATTTTCAGTGTAGCAAAAATATGATTCTGACGTTGTGAGATACAGTTGAGCAAAGAAGACATTGATCTTGGTGTTAACATGCATTTCCTAATGATGAAGGCTATTAGATGGTGGAACTCTCTCTCTGGGGAAATGAGAGGAGCAAAGTTCTTTCTGTCATTTTGCAGTGAAAAAGGGAAGCATAGGGGGAAGTGAATTAGGTAAATGTAAAGAATCAGATTCTTTACATGTTTTTTTTTATTTTTTGGTTTCTTAAAAAATATTTTCATGACTTTTTTTAACTTCATAAAAAATTATAGTTCATTAAACAAAAAAGAATTATATAAAGTAAAAAACTGACAGTTGGACCCTTCCATTCTCCATTTTATTGAACAGATACGATCTTGGTTAAGTTGTCATACCTCTTTGTATGTATCATTACTTGATCTATATATCACAGGTAGTGATAGTATCACTCGTAGATTTGTTGTGAGATTTAAATAAGTTTAATATATAGGAAGAACTTATAGAACTTATAGAAATGTCTTTCCAGATCAATGTGTCTATCTGTTGGTTTAAACTGTCTACTATATTAATCTTCCACTTGGTTTTCCCCACATTAGTTTTTCTTAAGTATCAACTTCACATCCTTGCATATAGGACTATTGCATTCTTTCGAAGTCTGCTTTATGTTCCAAAATTTGAATATACTGTAATTTTTCTTCCCTTTCTAATGGACATCTACTTCATGGCCATTATTAGATACTACAAACAAGATTCTGCAATAAATATTATTGTACATATTCCCTTCAATATTACTAGATGTGGGATTGCTAGGACAAAGGATCTATATATTTAAAGTTTTGATAAATATTACCAATTGCCTTTTAAAGAAGTTGAATTTATTTATACTACTCCCAACATTATCTGAGAATTTCCTCCTCAGATACTTTTGCCAACATTGATGGAGGTGATTTTGTTTTGCGGTGGTGGTTGTTTTTGCGTATAGTGTGATCCTGAGTACTTTACATTCTGTGTGTGTGTATAGTTTTATTCTGACTCTATTCTTTAAGAATTCTGTAACTGTTTTTGTTTTCTCCTTTGTCCTACACCCAATACTTTATCACTGTGCTGCCCTTTTACTGGTCTGGTGTCCATCTTTCCAGCATTCTCTGGTACTTTGCTTTTAGCCATCCACACATCTAAGGGGCAAATTGCAGCTGTGTTTGTAGAAACATATTTATAGAGCTGCTCTATCTAGTTCCCCATGGAAACCACTTTAGTTTTAACTAGGTGAACTGTTGTACAGCTGCGACTACATGGTGGAAGTTGTCCAAGTCTCAATTCTTTTCTTCCTCTCTGTTGGGCTAAAGCTTAAGTCCTGTGGGACTTAATCAGTGTTTACACTTTGGGGCAGACAGACTGGTGTGGTGGCAAATGGAGTTGAGGTCTAACTATCTATTTTGATTATCAGGTGCCCTAAATACCTCTTACATGGCTCTGTCAGAGTGTTAAACATTCTCTCCTTAGGATTTAATTTTTAGGGACCATATAAAAAAACTGTGCATTTTATTTTAACCCATTGCCGTATTTTAAAATATTTTTTAATTTTTATGGATTTAGGGTGTACAAGTATAGTTTTGTTAGATGGATAAATTGCATAGTGGTAAAGTCTGGGCTTTTACCCATTACTCAAATAGTGTACATTGTACACAATAGGTAATTTTTTAAACCTTATGCTTCTCCCACTCTCCCACCTTTTGGAATCTCTAATCTCTGTTATTCCACTCCATAAGCCCATGTATACCCATTGTTTAGTTCCCACTTAAAAGTGACAAGATAAGGTATTTGACTTTCTATTTCTGAGTTATTTTGCTTAGGATAATGACCTCCAGTTCCATCCATGGTGTTGCAAAAGACATGATTTCATTCTTTTATATGGGTGAATAATACTCCATCCTGTGTGTGTGTGTGTGTCTATTCACATACGTTATCTAAGCATGTATCAACGAATACTTAGGTGGATTTCATAACTTAGCTATTGTAAATAGTGCTGCTATAAACATGAGTGCAGATGTTTCATTTATACAGTGATATATTTTCCTTTGAGTAGATATTGAGTAGTGGGATTTCTAGATTGAATGGTAGTTCTATTTTTAGTTCTTTTAGAAATCTCCGTATTGTTTTTTGTAGAGGTTGCACAAATTTACATTTCCACCAATACTATGGAAGTTTTCCCTTTTTCTACATTTTTGCCAACATCGGTTACTTTTTGACTTTTTAATAATAGCCATTCTGACTGGTATAAGATGATATCTCGTTGTGGTTTTAATTTGCATTTCTATGATGATTAGCGATGTTGAACATTTTTTCATATTTTCATTGGCTGCTTGTATATCTTCTTTTGAAAAATATCTGTTCATGTCCTTTGCCCAATTTTAAATGGGGTTGTTTCTTTCTTGTTGAGTTGTTTGCATTCCTTGTGAATCCTGGCTATTAGCCCTTTGTTGGATTCATAGCTTGTAAATATTTGTTCCCATTCTGTAGTTTGTCTACTTTATTATTTCTTTTGCTGTGCAGAAGCTTTTTAGTTTAATTAAATCCCATTTGTTTATTTTTGTCTTTGATACATTTTCTTTTGAGGACTTAGGTATAAGTTCTTTGCGTAGGCCAATGTCCAGAAGAGTTTTTCCTGTTTTAACTGCTAGGATTTTTATATTTTCAGATCTTACATTTAAGTCATTAATCCATTTTGAGTTAATTTTTATATATGGTGAGAAATAGGATCTGCTTCTTCTGCATGTGTCTATCCAATTTACTTAGCACCATTTTATTGAATAGTGTGTCCTTTCCCCAGTGTATATTTTTGTTGACTTTGTTGAAGATCAGTTGGTTGTAGATATATGGCTTTATTTCTTTTTTCTCTATTCTGTTCCACTGATTCAATATCAATATCATGCTATTTTGATTACTATCATTTCTAGTATAATTTGAAGTTGGGTAATGTCATGCTTCCAGTTTGTTCTTTTTGCTTAGGCTGGCTTTGATTCTGTATGAATTTTAGGATTTTTTTTCTAATTCTGTGAAGAATAATGTTGATGATTTGATAGGAATTGTGTTAAATCTGTACATTGCTTTGGGCAATATGGTCATTCTAACAATATTTTATAACAGTCTATTATTAGAGTCCTAGATTTGATAAATGACTTCAAAAAGACTCCCAGATTTGATTAATGACTTCAGAAAAGTCTTAGGATACAAAATCAACATACAAAAACTATTAGTATTTCTATACACCAATAATGATCAAGCTGAGAACAAGAATCAAGAAGAAATAGAAATTCTGAACAGACTAATTATGAGTAGTGAGATTGGAACAGTAGTAAAAAATCTCCCAATAACAACAAAAAGCCACAGACTAGATGGAATCATAGCCAAATTCCATCAGATTTACAAAGGAGAACTGTCATCTATTCTACTAAAACTTTCCATAACATCAAGAAGGAGGGAATCCTCCTTTTTTTATTCAATGAAGCCAGTATCACCTTAATATCAAAGTCAAGAAAGGACACAACAGAAAAGGAAAACTACAGACCAATATCCCCTATTAACATAGATGCAAAATCCTCAACAAAACACTAGCAAACCAAACTCAACAGCACATCAAAAAGATAATCAACCATGATCAAGTGGGTTTTATACTAGGGATACAAGGATGTTTCAATATATGCAAATCAATAAATGTTATTCACCACATAAACAGCAGCAAAAACAAAGACCATATGATCATCTCAGTAGATGCAGAAAAAGCATTTGATAAAATCCAGAACCCCTTCATGATGAAAAACCCTCAATAAAGTAGGCATAGAAGAAACATACCTCAAAATAATAAAAAGCCATATATGACAAACTCTCAGCCAATTCATTATCCTCATACTGAATGGGAAAAAGTTGAAAGCATTCCACCTGAGAACCGGAATGAGACAAGGGTGCCCCTTGTCACCACTTCTATTCAACGTAATACTAGAAGTCTTAGACATAGAAATCAGATAAGAGCAAGAAATAAAGGGCATCCAAATCGGGGAAAAAGGAAGTACTATATGAGCTCTTATATCTAGAAAACCCCAAAGACTCCACTAAAATACTCCTAGAATTGATAAATCCAGCACAGTCTCAGGTTACAGAATCGATGTACACAAATAAATTGCATTTCTATATACTGATAACATTTAAGGTGAGGTTCTTGTATGTATAGATAAATTTTTTAATTCTAGTTGGGAAAGTATTCAGCCATTATATCTCTGAGTATTTTTTCTGCATTTTTCTCTTTGCTTCTTGTATTCCTATTACACATATTTTGATGTATTTAATGATATCTCATATTTCTCTGAGGCTCTGACTACTTCATTTGTCCCCTTCTATGTTCTTTATATTTCATATTCTCTATTGATTTGTCTTCAGGTTCACTGGTTCTTTCTTCCGCTAGCTCAAATTCACGGTTGAGCTTTTACAGTGAACTTTCAACTTTCATTATTGTACTTTTCAACTTTAGAATTTCCGTTTTTTTGAATAATTTCTAATTTTTCATTAATATTTTCCATTAATTGTCATACCTTTCTTTACTTCTTTTAATGTTTTCCTTTGGTTCTTTGAATATGTTTAAAATAGCAGCTTTGAAGTCTTTGTCTGCTAAGTCCACTATCTGGGCCCCTTCAAAGGCATTTCCTATTGCTTACTTTTTTTCTTATGCATAAATCAAACTTCCCTGTTTCTTTGAACACCTCATAATATTTTGTTGAGACCTAGATATTTTAGATAATATATTGTTGCAAGTGTGGATATTGGTTCACTCTCTCCCTAAAAGCTGTTGTTTCTCTTTGCTTTGTCATTTGTTTATTTGTTTAGTGACCAGACTGAGCTAATTATGTAAAGTTTATTTGCTAAACTGTGTGCACTTTCTTATGTCTCCTACTTATACCCAATCAACCCACTCGCTTTTATCTTTTAGCCTGGCAATCTAAGGGTAACTGCTGGGTTGGCATAAGCCATTTACTGGTTAAATGGTGTGCTTAAGCCACATTATCCAGTTAGATTTTAACCATTTACCATTGCATTTGTGAGTGTTTCAAAGACTGTTATCACAGTTCATGGAATTTACAGTGTAGTTTTGTTTTGTTTTATCCCATATTCATCCAGGGGTTAGTAACTTGGAGGTTCCTTCTCTGATTGCTGCTGAAAGGCCATGACCATGAGTCTGCACACAGTCTTCCAAACTTCCAGTAATGACTGTAATATTTTTAAGTCTGGCTTCCTGGGAGTTTTTGCTGGATCAAAGTAGCATATAGTTCTTTCTGTGTTTTGTCAGAAGTTGTGTTTAAGCCTTTTGTGCCAGTGAGGCTTCAGCCTTTGTTAACGTGTCTGAGTTAAGCTTTGGAAGTGCTTTAAATTCTATCCCAGGTTTTTCTCTGATTGCTCCTGAATGGGTGCTTCTTGGCACATGCCACAATACTGTGACCACCAGAGTTGACTGTGATCTCAGAAGGGCTCTTCTTGACTGTCTCTTTTCTTGGTTCTCTCTATTAAACTCCTGGCTGCTCTGCAAGTTTGCTTGCATTGGTGCTTCCAGCCTCTTCTTAGTCACTCTCCACCAAGATCTCCATTGTTTTCAACAACAATCTCTGGCATGGAGTTCTCCACTCTCTGTTCCACATAAATTCAGTTCCCTCAGGTACTGTGGAGCTCTTCCCAGAGTGACATTCCCATTATATCAGTGAGTACTGAGGGTAGAAGTGGTAGCCCCTGCTCTTTCTGGCTTGCCTTTCCTGGCAAGTTTTTCAAGTGAAAAACAAGGTATTAAACTCCTCTGTGTTACCTCTGACTTCCTTTCTTCCACACCCAAAATTATGGTTCTCAGTACTAAATCACCATGTCATATAAATATGTAGTTAATGCTCATCACAAGTCCTTATCCTAATAGCTCTCTAGTCACTTTGGTTAGCTAAATCTTATTCTATCATAGCTTTCCCATAAAGCTTTTAAGCTAAATTCATCAAGTTGAGTCCATTAAATATGCACAGCTTTTTGTATGTCAATCATACCTCAATAAAGTAGTTAAAAAAAAGAAGATGCCCTTACTTCTTACAGTTGATAACAGTTTGTCCCATTTATACATGTGAGTTTTGCTAGATATAAAGTCCTTGGCTTACACTTTCTTTCTTTGACTATTTTTAAATATGATACTGCATTTTCTTCAAGCATAAAGTCTTGTTATCAAAAAGCCTCATAATAATTTAATATTCTTTCCCTAATAAGCCTTATGCTTTCTTCCCCCTTAATGTCCAGCAATTTTACTAGCAATATACTGGTGCTGCCCATTCTGGATTGATGTTCTGATCTCCATGGTATGCTCTTTCCATATGTAATTCCATACATGTGTGTGCATGTATATAAACATAGTCTTGAAAAGATATAATATACTATGTATAATAAACTATACTGATATATATAATATATAACTATACATCATAAATAATACTGATATATATAATATCCTATACATTATAGTATATAATATACAATACTACATATTGCATAGTATTCTATTACATTATTATGTTATGTTATATACATACATACATTTTTATATGATACAGTTACGTTTTTCTTATTTTTAGCATTTGCTCTATTCCTTTGCCTCAGTTTTATTCTTTAAGGACTCCTATTCTCTATATTTTGAGTTTTTTTTTTGGTCTACTTTCCATACTTGCTGTCATTTTCTCCACAAAGTGTTTGATCTCTTAGCTTATTTATTTTCAAAATTATCCATTTTTACCTTTTATTTCTGTTAAGACATCTCTTTTATGTTTGTGTACTCTTGTGTTTTTTCTAGTTTAGTCTTCATATCTTAAATTATTTATACTTGTATTTATAATTCTTTCATACACACTGTCATCTAAATTCTGAGTCTTTTCTAATTCCAATTTATGTTATTCTTCAGTGTTTTGTATCAATTCTTAATGTATTTGAATTCATTTTGAAACAGTGGATTGCAGTTTTAATCTCCTTTATGTGTATGTCATTCTGGCATGAATTCATTGTAAGTGCTGTTATTCTGCTCCTTTTTCTCATTTCCTTATTATATCTTTGTATGGAAATTGTTATTCTGTCACTTAGTGTCTCTATTCTTATTATAGCTTTGTATAGAATCTGAAATAACAGTTTTATGTTGCTTATTTATATGTGATTATCTTTCCAGAACTTTTAGAATGAGGTGGGGTTCAGGATTTTTTTTCTTTTTAATTTCACAGAATTTCCCCTTCTGTTGTTTTGGTATAATGCTCAAAAACATAGTTCCTTGCTTTCTGAGATTTCCTGGCTATGTTCCTCTTCCTCAATTTGGCCTAGACCTTCTTTTTATATCATTATGTTCTTCCTATCTTGTTCAATTTTTATTTTATTCCTAGCAGTTTTTCTCAATATGTGGCTCCATCTTAGAAAAGAGTCCCGGTTTATGGGGCTAGCCTACTCAAATCCATTCAATCCATTCAGCTTAGAATGGTGGTGGGGTTGGTGATTCTCCCAAATTCTGCCTCTGGTCCTAAATTTACTTATTATGCTTTGTAGAACACACCTGTTGGCTATTGGTGCTCTCTGTTCTCAAGTGCTTTAGCTTCTACTTTGCTACTTTTTTCTTTTTCCATATAGATGCCATTGTAATATAGGCCTTATAGCTATAGGTGATTTTTTTTTTATGCTTGTATTTTAGTATTTGTGTGATACCTTGTCAGCTAATTTTATCATAAATGTTGTATGTGGGTTTTGCTTTTGCTAGTCGGTTGATTTTTTATGTGGGTATTTGAAGTGATTAAAAAACAATGCTGCCACATCTGTCATTTCCCCTAAATCCTGGAGAGGGATCTTTTAAAAACACAAATCTAAATATGACACTTCCAAGCTTTAAAAATAATGATTTTGTATTTTTTTAATTATCCTTAGATGAAGTCCATGCTTCTTATAATGGCTCAGAAAAGTGATTCCTAACCTTGCTGTGCATTGGAATTACCTAGTGTGCTTTTAACAATTCTGAAGATCACATTATACACTAGAGCAATTAAATTAAAGATAGGACCAGGTATCGGTACTTTTAATGCTCCCTGGGTAATTTCAGTGTTTGAGAACCAATGACTGGAAGACCTTTTACAATCTAATCTGGCTCCTGTCTACTTCTCCATCTCTCTCTTCTGATGTCCTCTAACAAGCATATGAATAGTCTATGCTTCAGAGATATCAAACTACTTATAGTTACTAAAATTCACTACCCTTTTGATGATGTGGTCTCTTTGCAAATACTGTTCTCTTTGCATAGAATTACTCCTCTTTGCCTAAAATTACCACTTTGCCTAGAATTACCCCCTTCTTTGCCTAAAATTGCCTCTTTGCCTAGAATACCCAAATGAGTATTCACCTGATAATCACTATATAACTTGTAGATAACAGATCTAAAGGTTCTTACAAGTATCTGGTTTTAACATAAGGCAAGGAGAATGGCCAATATGTTATAAATTTATATTTTCTTTCTTTGTACTGGGCCCAGTGTTGAACCCTACCTGTGTGAACCATTTTATTCCTTGGAGGTGAGTTGTCACCTCCCCCTAGTTATTTCTGTGAATTCCTGGAGACTAAGTTTTTGTCTTTGGAAAGTTTATGGAAAAGAATGAGTTACTGACCAGGACCTGTACAGGGTGTTTACTTCTCTGAGTGATGATTTATATTCGTAACACTGAGGCTGGAGTTGGAAATTAGACCTGCCACTTTAAAATATGCTTGGCCTGGCTCTGGTATTGTGAGGAGTGGATTCTTATCAGCAGTTGCATTAAAACAGCATCAGAGACAAGAGCAAGCATATTTTTTAAATGACAGCTCTTCCTGTTTTAGATTAAATCATGATTCCAAAGGCTAAGCCCTGGATTAAAGATTTTGATTTGTCTCCATATTCTCTTAATCAAATCTCCTGTTCTTAATGCTCTACCCTTAGGAAAAATGAGAAACCACTTTTTCCTAATGGCTTTTGTTGTATCACATTAGAGCCCAACAGACACCAAGCAACTCATCTTGGTTCGAAATAAGATAAACTTTTGGTACAACCGGTGAACCACCACAACGCTGCTAAAAATAATCACATAGATTCATCTTTATAGTTGTGGAAAGATGACAGTATAAAGTCTGGAAGAATTCATATAAAAATAATAAAAATTGTTACAACTTTGTGATAAAATTAAAGGTGGTTTTAAGTTTTTCTAGCACTTTTATCTGACTTTTCTGATTTTCTTACAATGAATATCTTTATGTACATATACGTTTAAAGAAGTTAAGTGTAGTTAGATGCTATTTCTCTAGACAGCAGAGGTTTACTTTTTGAAGACTAAATTTAACCAGAGTAATAAGTTTAACCAAAGAAGTGAAAGATTTATACACTGAAAACAATAAAACACTGATGAAAGAAATAAAGAAGACACAAATAAACAGAAAGACAGTTAGTGTTCATGGATTGGAAGACTTAATATTGTTACAATGTCCATACTACCCAAAGCTTTCTACAGTTTCTTTTTTTTTTTATTTTGGCATATTATAGGGGTACAAATTTTAAGGTTTCAATAAATGCCCTTTCCCCCCCTCCCCCCACAAGTCTGAATTTCCAACATGACCATCCCCCAGATGGTGCACATGTCACTCATTATGTATGTATATACCCGCCCCCTCCCCCCTCCCCCCTGCTCAATACCCTATTACTGTAGTACCTATGTGTCCACTTAGGTGCTACTCAGTTAATACTAGTTTGCTGGTGAGTATATGTGATGCTTGTTTTTCCTTTCTTGGGATACTTCACTTAGTAATAATCTATCCCCATGAAAGTCCCAATGGCATTTTTAATAAGAATGTTCATAGATACTTTATATATAATTGCCAAATATGGAAACAATCCAAACAGAAAAAGAAAACCCTAAAATTCACATGAACCCACAAAAGACCCAAAGTAGCCTAAGTGATCTTGTAAATGAATAAAGTTTGGGACATCACATTTTCTGATTTCAAATATGGAAACAATCCAAACAGAAAAAGAAAACCCTAAAATTCACATGAACCCACAAAAGACCCAAAGTAGCCTAAGTGATGTTGTAAATGAATAAAGTTTGGGACATCACATTTTCTGATTTCAGAATATGTTATAGAGCTACAGTAATTAAAATAGTATGTTAGTGGCATAAGGATGGACCTACAGACCAATGGAAAAGAATAGAAAGCCCAGAAATAAACCTATGCATATATGGTCAACTGATCTTGCACAGGTTATTAAGAATATACAATGGGGAAAAAGACAGTCTCTTCAAGAAATGGTATTGGGAAAACTGGAGATCTACTTGTAAAAGAATGAAATTCGACACTTATTTTACACCACAAACAAAAATCAACTCAAAGTAGATTACAGATTAAACTAAGACCTGAAATTGTAAACCTTCTAAGAAGATGTAAGATAAAGCTTCTTGGTGTTGGTCTTGGTAATGCTTATTGGATATGACACTGAAATCACAGGCAACAAAAGCAAAAATAGATGATTGGGATGACATCAAACTAAGAAGCTTCTGCACAGCAAAGGAAAATCAACAGAGTGAAAAGGCAATTTACAGAGTGGGCGATAATATTTGTAAACCATCTATTTGATGAAGGGTTAATATCCAAAATACATAAGAAACTCCTACAATAAAGCAGCAAGAAAATTAAGAATAGGCAAAAGAACTGAATAGATATTTCTCTAAAGAAGACATGCAAATAGCCACCAGTTATATGAAAAGGTGTTTAATATCTCTAATCATCAGGGAAATGCAAAACAAAACCTCAATGCGGTATTACCTCACACCTGTTAGGATGACCATTATCAAAAGAACAAAAGATGATAAATGTTGAGGTGTCTCAAACAGTCAAATTCATAGCAGCAGAGAATAGAATGGTGGTTGCTAGGTATTGGAGGGAGGAGGAAATGGAGAATTGTTCAATGGGTACACAGTTTCAGCTGTGTAAGGTGAGTAACTTCTAGAAATCTGCTGTACAACATATTACCTATAGTTAACAATATGTTATTGTGCACTTAAAATTTTATTAAGAAAGTAGATATCATGTCAAGTGTTCTTAATACAAAAAAAATGAATAAACAACACCAAAGCAGCAAAAAAAAAACCTTTGGGGGGTGATGAACATGTTTCTTACCTTGATTATGGTAATGGGACCATAGGTGTATGCTATATGTTCACACTCATCAAATTGTATACATTAAATGTGCAGTTCTTCTTGTATATATATTAAAATTTAATGACCTTGTTAAAAATACTCTATTGAGGAATTTTTAGAATCTATTACCCTTCATGTATTTTTTCATCTCAACTGCAGTAGCTAAAAAGTCTCTCAGAACAACTTAACCTACTTCCTTTCACTACTCAATTCTGCCGAAATTTCAAGTCCGGATTCCCAATTAAAAGAGAGAGTAGATTTTTTCTGAAGCAGGGTAGTCAATTTCTTCAAATTATTTTTATTCTCAAACCTATCCCTGGGATAGATGGCACAGAAAGGACACAGGAAGGGCCAACTGGTGACGTGTGTGTGTGTATGTGTGTGTGTGTGTTTTGTATGGAAAATAGGGCTCAGCTTTCACTGGGCTGATTCTGCCCCATCAAGAGATAGTGGCTAAGAGAGGAACATTAATTACATGTTAGAAAGGACAACCCAGTGCTCTAACAAGGGACTGAAACACAAGTCCCACTTTTTCTTTTTTTTTTTTTTTGACGGCGGGGGTAAGTTCTGCTAAAAACCAAACTTTAATCATGAGTTGTGAAATAGAACATGGGCAGTTAGGAACTGCTAAAATATTAACACTTCTATTGAAACAGAAACCCAGGCATTTTATTATACTCATGACCAGCTCTGAGATTTCATAATTAAGTCTTTCAATTTGATTTATTTAAACAAACTTTCAAAGTGAGTTTGAGGGACTTTGTACTTGGGACATGAATGCATTGCATTTCCCTAGGCAATTTGGAACTGGGGTTTCATCAGTTCAACACTCTGCCTCAGAAGCAGGTATTCTGAGAAACTTCTCTTGAGCATCCTTACTCATTAACTGTAAGAAAGACTTCAGACATCTCCCTTAGCAGGCTGAATATTCAGGAGGGGAGGGAGAGAGGGAAAGATTTTATACTTAGGAGTGAAACTGTGCTAGTCACAGCATCTTAATTTCTCCTGGTCGTTTTTCATTGGCACTGCTCTCTTCTCTCCTATCTAAGCCTTTGGCTGGTCTTAAATGTTTTCTCGTTGGTCAAAATAAGCAGAAATATACCCTCTAAGAGGTACTTTGTATTAAGAAGCATAGGATCTAGAATAATTTTGAGTTGAATTTGTGGCATATTCTCAGGATAATCACACAGGTTTGAACATCCTGTGTGAACTTTAACCCATTTTAAGGAATGGGATTGGTGAATGAAGGACGAGAATGAAACCTAAATGGAACGCCGACTCAGAGGCGGCAGTTTGTCTATTGACACAGTAATCTTTGTTCCTGGCAGAGGGAGGGAGAAAGGGAATGTGAATTACACAGAATATATGCCTAATTAGTGTTAATACAGAGAGAGAGAGAAAGAGAGAGAAAGAAAGAGGTGGAGAGAGAGAGAGGGAGAGAAAGGGAAAGAGGGCAGGAAAAAACACTGCTAGAGAAAAGTAGAGTATCCAGTTTAAAAATATAAGGATTATTTTGGGATATCCACTTTGAGCATTTGAAAAATGACCGGTTGACCTTGGTCGTTTGCCAAATCAGCCACCAAATCTGGACCAAAATAGAATCATCTTTCATCACTGTGAAGGTAGAACATAAAGGCTGAGAGAGAGAAAAGAAAGAAACAGCACACCAAGAGTACATGGTAGAACTCCCTCTTGCCCCTCTCTGTGTGCGGACATCAGTGGAGAATCACGCTTCTTTTCTCTGAAGTTCCAGGTGTTTTACACCCTGTTATTTGAGAGACTGTACAGGCTACCCTCGGCATCTCTCACTAATCACACATGACATAGAGGAGTTGGCTGGTAAAAATCATTCAGTCTGTTGCTGCCACAAATTGGCAACACTAGAAAGGTACCTGGTACAAAGCGAAGAATGTATCTGAAATGTACACAGCAGGAGTTTGGTCCTGATAAGCCCTTTCTTCCCTGCAGATAGAGCTATCTGCAACATCTTTGTGCAATGTTGGGACAAGGATCTATAATGAGAACGTCTCCTTGGCAGATTGTAACGGGCAATCATTTGTCTCTACCTCCTCCCCGCCACCATTGGGTACCCATCTCCCTCCTCTCTGAGGTGGCACCCAGGTGCCCTGTGCCCCTGGTTGCCTTGGACACCACAGAGTCCCCTGCTGAAGTCACCAACCAGCCTGCATAGCCTTGCTCCTCCTGTCAAAAGGGATCTGAAATATGAGTATATCCCATGCCTGTAGTCTTCCTTTCATCTTGATGTTGGAAAGCAGCTGTTTCGTTGTAGGTTTTCAGTGTCGCTTTTCCATTGAAGATGTCTTCATGATCAATATGGATTTTTATAGGAGAGTCTGGGAGACAAAATGCCTTAACAAACATGGTAAAGTGGTTTAGTATCACAAGCCCCTAGTCTGAGTCCACATTAACTGTGGGACCCCAGGAAAGCTCCCTAATTATGATAATATGAATATCAATTTATTAATTTGGCAATAGGAAGAAGAAACCATTGATTTCACAGGATAAAACATAAAATGTCATTATGGCTAATAAAATCCACTAATAAACTATTAAGCATTAAGTTAGTTGTTGTTAGTGTTGTTATTTTCATCACAGTAGAATTCTTGACTCGCTAACAAAAGAAGCATTTTTTTTTTTTTTTTGGTGGAGAAGGGGGCTGTCTCCATCCAGTTCTAGTATCATGTCCTGTGGTAGCTGCCTAATCTAACTGGTTTTAGGCTGGCCTTCATCTGAGACTGAGATTGAAATGATGTACCAGCCCTTTGTAAGATTTAATTTCTCCAAGGTCTCCGAGGCGGTCCCATTGGACTCCAGGGTGACCTCATGGCCAGGGGATGAGAAGAGTCTAACACTGAGCCAGTCAGAATCTGTAAATACAGCAGGTGGGGATAAAACAAGGGAGGGAATGAAGGAGGATTGACTTCTCAGATTTCTTTTGATGAGAAAGTTGACACAGCACTGTTCTAACTATTGTTCTAGCCCTGCTGGAGAAATCAACAGTTAATCAACACACTCTAAGCACATAGACGGGTACATTAACTCTGCAGTTATCTCAAATCCTTATGCTGTGCACTATTTTGCCACCTAACTCAGAATTCAAGAAGCTACCCATCCAATCAATCTTTAGCCCTTTTATTTCAGTAACTACTTTACGCAAGATCTTCCATATCTTTCGTAAAATCAAAGTATGCGTAGAACCCGAAAGAAACAGCCATATCAACTTTATATTTGTTTGTTTATGTCCCATGGACATGGTACAAATGAAGTCTGTGTTTTCTAGGAGACTACCTGCTTGTTATTACTAACACGACTCTATTTTCTGCCCCTGACAATATGCACAGAATGTTGATTCTTCTTACAGCCAACTTTTTAAGCAGGTGCTCATATTATGACTGGGCTACATTTCTGCAATTATATAAACATCAAATTTGGAAGATACTTTCTTGTACAAACAATGCTAAAGTTTGAGGTTAGCTTCCTGACTGGAGTCAACAGCTTTTTTATGTCATTACGCTCTCTATGGTTAAGACTTGGAATCCATATATAAAGCTCATTCATGGACAGCTGAACTTTGAGAAGGAAACTCCCTCTCCTATCAGTCTCTCCTCTTTGCTCTAGGGCAAGGAGTTTTTTGCTAAAATCAGAAACATGTATTTTCTCTATGTTAGGTCATATTATAATTCCTTTTAAGAAAGCACACTTCTGGCCTTCATAGTCTTGGTGGAGAGATGCTCATAATGACAGATCAATGAACAAACTATAAAGTGGAAAAAACAATAGGTCTGAATTTTCAAGACTTCAGAAATGTAGAGACCAGCCAAGGGGTGACTGTGCTGACTTTTTGCTACAGACTCCAGCACTGTCATGCCACATTCTGAAGTTACCACCTTCTAAGGTCACCTCGCAGATTCAGCTTGCTTGAAATTTCTTCCTTTTTCTATTCCAATATCTGAGATAATGTGGAGCCTACATCCCATCCTCTTAGGGGTTTTGTTCACCCTGCGCATCTGCATCCAAGCCAGGGGTCACGTCTCATCCTCTTCACAGCCACTCCTGGGCAGGTGTCCACCTTGGAGCTCCACTACCTCACTAGAGGCAGGTTGGTGGTCAGTTCCACCATCTCTATTTTTTGGGCACACCATTACATGGCAAGCAGGCCAAACTTTTGGATTTATTTCTCATGCAAACTTTAAAAGTGTGGGATATTTCATTTATTTCAACCGTCTGAGATCTATCATTCTGAGAAAGCTTCACACATCTCTTGGTTCTCGCTAAGGACACTAGGTAAAATTTATTATTTTTAGCCATGTTTTTTCCCAAGAAAGAAGAAAGTTATCATTAAATATCTGATGACTGCTGTGGAGAAATTTAGGCCCACAAAAAGCTATTCAACTAGATTTCTGGAACCCAGAATAAGGTAATAGAGATATAATGGCCAAAGCCAGTGTAATACATTGATTCAATCAACATATATTTTTGAATCAGTGTCTACTAGAGTGAGTGTCTACATGAAGACATTCTTCCAGGCACTGAGGATGCAATAGTAAATAAAAGAGACAAAAATTCTTGGTTTTATGGAGTTTACATTCTAGAGGATACCCGGAATCTTAGGCTTTGAGATGGTTGATATAAATGTTGGTGTTCAGAAGGCCCCAGGAGGTCAGGAACTCTCTGCTCACTGTGGTGGCCCTACTTCCAACTTCTCCCTGGGAGTGAGAGCAAGCCCTTCCTCCATACCTCCAACAGAGGTAGGGAGGTACACTGAGGAGTCTGCACACCTCTGATGTTGGAGCAGATGGCAGAGAGGTAAATGGGAGAGTCTCACTCAACTTTCTTTTGCTTACATCTGGCCCCTTCCCTTCCAAAATTCTGGACCCCTTCTCTTTCCTTAGCCAGAAGCCATTCGGTACTCAGTGGGTCGCTCACCATGCTACCCCAGCATCATATGGCAAGGTGGAGGCACATTGAATTTTTGCAATAGTACCTGTTTTTACTAGACAGCAAAGCCTTCTCTTGCTGAGGTGGAGTTCATGGTGGCAGATAATTTGGGGACCGGGAGAATGTGAGTGGAAAAGTCAGAGAAGGAAGTTCAATGAAGACTTGAGGGATAGAGCTTCATGTGGGGCTGTGGGGCAAAGCCCAGATACTATGTTCCATCTAGCTAAGCAATGGGATGTGGGCAGGATCAGCTGAACTGGTAGTGGATGAAGAGGGTTGGAACTGGAGGAGGGGTGGACTGTGTTGAAGAGCAAGTGATTGCAGCTGTCTAAAGGGTTAGCTGCAGGGTGGAGGGATGTTTCCAGGTAGGATTGGCAGTGCTTAAAGAGGGCTTTGAAGCACTGGGATAGAGCTTTGACGGCCTGTGATTTTTAAGAAATGGACTTCTATAAATTGGGCGTGGGCCAGTCTGAGAATGCCTGAGCAGAGTTGCAGTTCTCCAGGCACAATAATCTTGGTGTGCTGGGACGGTGACTGATTCTCCTGCAGTAGCACCACTTAAGTGAACCCTGTGCCCAGCTAAAAATGCTAACTTTCAAAATGCCAGTATGATTCACAGATAGAGACCCATTACTATGTCTCATACTATGCTATTTTAAAATTGTACCACACTTGCACGATCTTCTACCTGTAGCTATAAATATCTGATGCACAGGCCTCCCTCAAAAAAATAGGAACAGTATGATTTGGAGTTTCACCCTTTTCTCTAGGTATATCTAAAAGACACTTAGAATTCACTATTTTAAAGTTCTTTATATATTACCTCACCACCGGAAAAGGTAAAACTTTGCTGGAGTTTTGAACAATAGGGATAGCGTGAGAATAGTGTAGTACTTTTTGACCTTGAACACTAACATTTTAACTTAAAATACATAAAGAAAATACATACATGCTTTCTTAAAAAGCTAAACTCAAAGATGAGTAAAAATAAAACCTGTTTCTCAAGTCGCTAAGCTATGTACTTCTTTTTTCTCTCCAACTTGATCACTTTGTTCCTCTCTATCCCCCTCACACACACACACACGTATATACACATACTACCACTCACGTACACACACATACTACCACTCACGTACACACTCTTGCACACTCACACACATATACACACATCCACACTGTCATACATACTACCGCACACACTCATACTCCTACTCACACATTCACACACTCACACACATACATGCTCACATACATGCTTATACACTCATACACACACACAGGAATATTGCAATGTAATGTGAACATCACACTTCTACCTACTCTTCATTCAGCTGAAGAAGAGCAATTGCCATGGTCTCATGTTTACTGTTCATTTCCTTAATTCCTGATTCAGTGACTTCATTGAACCAGTGAGTATATTTTTTACTGATAATTTTTTTTTTATTTTTATAGTTTGGTATGGATAGGTTTTTGAATTCATTTTGACAACACTATCTTTGAAACTGTGCCATGTAATTCTTTTTTTCCTGATGTAAAAACAAACAATAAAAATCCTCCTATAATGATTATAAACATGAGTATTTGAACAGATAGATCCTTTGAAATTATTTTCTCCTCAGTATTCTGTCCCATCTTATGTTATATGGACTGTTTTTATTCAGAAGTAGTATTTAAAGATCTGGGAGGAAGGAGAAATAAAAAATGTTCAAAATCAAAATATCCACATAGCCATACGTGGAAAATGAGGTTTAAGCCTGAAGCGAGGTAGCTGAGGAAACAAGCTGTACTTGGATAAAATACAAATGCATATCAGAGAATCAATAATCACTGAACTGTATGTATCAGTGTGTAATGTACACTTGACGAATCTGTGATCAGGTAGCTTAATCAACAAAAAGATGTTTCATTTATTTTCTCACTCAAATGACTAGGATGGGGTAGCTCTTACATACCAAATGCTTTGCTCTGCCATGGAGATTGAAGATGAATGAGCAAGTCTCTGGTAAGATGGTAAAGGACTCAGAGTCTATTGTGGGAGCCATTTATCATGCAATGCTGTACCTGCAAGAGAGATGTACCCCAGAGAATGGGAGGGCAGAAGAGAGGTCACCACTGAGCCTCTAGGGACATAGGAGTTAGACATGGTAGGAATCAAGAAGAGGCCCTGGAGAAGGTACAACTGAGCTGACTCTTGACTGATGAGTTGCCCCAGCTAAGGGAAGAGGGGGAAGGAAGGGCATTTTAGGCAGAAGTCATTTTAGGTGAAGGGCATTTTAGGTGAAGTCAGCGAAGTAAGAACCCTGATGTACAAACATGAAGTACTAGTGCAGGGAATGGAGGGAGACAGATTAACTAGAGAATCAAATATCAGATCACAAGTCTCTTCTGTACTGGTAAGAAGGTTCATCCAATGCCAGTGAGACCAAAGTGAAGACTAATAATGCCAGTGATACTAATGCTATCTCAAATACATATGCTGTGCTATTGTTATTTTGTAAATTATTTTTATGAACATTCTCAATCGTAGCAGCAAGAGACTAGCAAGGAGCAAGCAAGGAAATGATACCGACACAATTAGGGATGAGAAAATTACAGGGATTTTAGGAATTTGGCCAAGGTCAGACAACTTGGCACCAGATCTGGCCTGGGATGCCAGTCCGGTATCATGGCCGGGCATAGCTCAGCTGCCCACTAGTGTAACAGGGGCACACTTGCTCAAGGCTTTCCCTGCACCCAGACATCCAGGCCAGCCAGCTCCTCACACACGGGGTGGTCAGAGCTTCCATTTGGAAGAGGAGGGGATACCATAAGACAAAGCCAAGCCCATCATTGGGGGAAAAAGTTCATGTTATACATGCAAATTCCTCCTCTTTACATCAACGAAACAGGATAAAAAAAAAAAACTCATGTGAAACTATCAGCTTAGTAATAGTCATAAGAAGAGCTGGTAGCAACAATGACAAATATATTTATTTGAGTGGTTCTCAGAGACCAAGCACCAAGCAGAGGGAGCACTTTGTATTTCCTTCTCAGCCCCAAGGGGCAGGTGCCATTGCTCCCATGTGACAGGGGAGGAAACTGAGGTCTGCAACTTGCTCAAGTGACCCAAGTGAAAAGTAGCAGGGAGCGAGTCATACTGAGATTTTTTTCGGACATCACAGCCCATGCTCTTCCCCACCCTGAGAAACCACCTTTCTCCTGTACTGATGCTTAGTATAGATAGCACCTGTGCTATACCATATGTGTATTGTTGGTATTTAATAAGCCATATGGAGACTTTCTCTGCTCCAAGATTTCTGTTGCAGAGGCTGCTATTCTGTAGGTAAAGGAACCTCATCCTAGAATGTTTACTAACTACTCTTTGGTCCTGCTGTTTATAAAAAAGTAAAAAGGTAAAAAAAGAAAGGAAGAAAACAGAAAAAAAAAGCCCAATGTCTTAGACTCTAATGGAACTTTGTTTACTGTTTGCTTACTAATTCAGCTTCTGGGGCTGGGCTAAAATAGACATCTTTTAGAAATTCTGTCCCTTGAATAAAAACCTAATGTACAAACCAAAGGAATGATACAAAGCTGAACCTACTGAAAACCTGTTAGTTTTTAACAGTGTTTGAACTTCAGGTTTGCCTCCCGTTCCCAAGAACCCATCAGGGTACAGGGCTGTCTTCTTGCATTCTAATGTGTCTGCAGCTATTTTTTCTCTCCCTGTTGTAGATAACGCACAATCAGGTATTAAGATGTGACAGGATGATGGAAATGAGAAAGTGAAGACGGCACATGGGAAGGCAGTAATTAACCAGAATGCATATTTATCATAGTCTGTCATTGTTTACAAACAATGTAATGATTCCTGATTGTAGAATTAAACTCCAGGCTCTAGTTTGCGAAGTCAATCAAACAACCCCAGCAGGTGCAGATCAGCAGAAGGACTAACCAAGTAAGTGTTCTGTACACAGGATATACAGGAGCTGGAGGCAGGGGGAGCATCTTCTCCCGACAAACTGATCTTTGTTGAACATTTGAACAATCGATTTATTGGGATGCCTGCTCCATGAGCCTCACTTTCCTTATCTATAAAAGAGAAATAAGGAAATTTATGTCAGAAAGTCCGCCTTCTCCATTTTCACTCCTTGAAGTCACCATTATTTCTTGCCTTGACATCTGCAATGGGCCCCTAACGGGCCCCCCCCCCCGCCTCCATTGTTGCTCACCTATAATCTATTCCCTAGAGAGCAACTGGAGTAAGTTTGTACTTAACATGAGTTACATCATGTAATTCCCCTGATAAAACCATTCTACTTATTGCCCTGGTTTAAAAGTCTAACTTCCTACTGTGATCTTTGAGGCCCTGTATGAATTAGCTCCTGTCTCCCTCTCCAGTTTTGTCTTCTACCATTCCTCCTTTCTGACCACACTCGGAATCTATGCAGACTGTAATCCTCACATATGCCATCTTATTCCTACCACAGGACCTTTGCATCTGCTATTCCTTTTGCCTGTAATGACTTCTATATGATCTTCACAGGTTGGCTTCTTTTGGATATTAGTCCCAGCTAAAACATCAACTTCCTTGGAGATTGTCATCTGAACGCCGTATCCACTGCCTGTAACCCTCTCACCTCTACTCACTCCACCATATTATCTTGTTTTATTTTCTTTGCAGCCCTCACTACCACCTGAAATTTTATTATTTTTTACTTGCATATCGTATCTTTATCTTTCTTATTAGAATATAATCTCTCTGTGTACCCATTGCCTAGAGAGTGTGTGTCAGAGAGCAATCAAATATTAGTTGAGTGCTGAGTGAATGAATGTGAGGATTAAATGAGGCGCAATGAGTGGAAATGGTTTTTTAATCTATTAAGTGTTGTATGAATTCCAGTTGCCATAATTTCTCATCATCCGTTAAATCATGGCTCTTCTCAAATCTTTGTCAAAGTGAAAGGGGCATAATTTTCAGCTAGGAACTCTCTTTTAAATGGGAACTTACTTTCCAGGAACTTAAAACTTGTAGTCTAATGAAAGTTGAAATTAGCACGAAAGTAGAAGTAAGTTTCTTACAAGAATGTAAGATACCCTGCATTCATTTTTCTGAGGTCAGTTTTCTGTTTCTCACCGTGCTGCTCTACATACTTGTGGGAATGCGTGCACGTCGCTCACAATTATTGAAACAAAGGGATCTTCGTGGAATGACAAGAGAAGCATGGAAAAAGGGAATTTCAAATACTGTTTATAAGAAGAGAGACCAGAATTAACCAGCTTCGATGTTCTATAGGCCCACCGTGATTCCCAAATGGAATTCATTACCTTCATCCTCACCCCCCACCCCGCCTCTTCTTCTTCCCAGGTTGCCTACTGTAGAGATTGAAAGCACCATGAGCCAGCTGCCCAAGCCAGAAACCTCTGGCAACATCCTTGACAATCCTCTCACCCACAGCTGTACACTCTCCCTCCTGAATCTGGCTTCTTCTGGAATCTGGGTCCTTCTTTGCGTTTTATCAAGACTAATACCCTAGGCTACCATTTCTCTGGCCTAGATTATTTTAACAATCTCCTAAGTGGTCCCTGGCCACTTTGTGCTTCCTTATTGCTGTCCATTCTACACACCCCTTCTAAATGCACTAATGTTCTGGGCACCCTCCAGTGGCTTCCCATGTCCCCATTAGCAAGGCCCCGGGGCCGCTTGTGATCTGGCTCTACTTGTCTCTTGCCTGCGCTGCCCCCACCATCAGTCTTCAGCCACCAGTGACCTGCTCTCAGCTCCCCAGTGCAGTATGTTTGCTCTTAATCCTGCCTTGAACACACTATTTTCAGTACCTCACACAATCTTTATGGGTCTTTTCCCTTAGCCAACTTCTGTTTATTCTTCCATCTTTTCTAAAACAAGATGCCACTTCCTCCAGGAAGACAGTCAGAACTTCCCCCACTCCCCAAAGTCACATTGGATGCTCTAGTATTGTAATCTTGAAAATTTTATTTTCAATAAAATTTGAATATTTTCAATTTCAATATTGAAAATTTTGAATATTACTATGGTTCCTATAGTATATAGGATATTACTATGGTTCCTATCATTTATTGTCCAAATTCTGTTTGGGAATTGATTCTGCTGTCATGGCCTGTCCCAGAACTCATTATACCTTTATTTCTCCTCTTTTTTCTTCCATTGCTGTTTCCTTCTTCGCTTCCTTTACTGTCTCACATTTGCTCTCTTATTCCTAATTCTAGTGCTAGTACTTGTATTTGCATTTTTTTTTGTCTCCAGGTTTTCATTGCCCTCCCCTCCTGTACTCTCCTCATTTTCCTTTTCTCTATGTCAATCCAACAATCACTTTGAGCCACAGTCATCAATAGTATAGTTTCTAAATCAAATGATTTAGTATTTGCCAACTCACGAATCTGAAGAAAATCTTGCATAACTTTGCAGTTCTTAACTAAAACTTAACTTTACTCCCTTTTTTGGGAATTGTCATTGTCCTTTGAGTCACTGTGGTCCAGTGAGAAAGAGAAAACTCTCTCTGATCAAGATGGGAGAGAAGTAGGGAGAAAAGTATAGCCACTAGAGCTATTCTCTTTTTAGAATCTTTTTTTAAAAATCTTTTTCCCATCAGTTTTCCAAATGTTATCAACTAAGAGTATATTAGCAAGGGTCTAATCATCAATCATCATCCATGCTTGAAGGATGTTTCTCCCAATCAAAGGGAATCAGGCAATCTTATGACATTATATGTTTGTGTGCATTTAATGTAATTTGACAATAACAGGAAAATCATCTATAAAGGGGTAACAGTGAACCACCATTACAAAGCATAATTTACTCCCTTTTAGGAATTCTAGTTGCCTTTAGAGTCACTGCAGGTCAAATACGTCAACCCTTGCCCCAGACCAAGAGGAGAAGGTTTCCTGTATTAGTGGATTTGTGAATCAATGGTGTTTTTACTAAATATTATCAATCTATGCAAATGGAAAAATTCTTTGGTAGAAAGCCCAGGATGAGAGCCCAAAGTAGATATATTGATTAAGTAATATGAAGGTCAGTTTTGGGTAGCTGGTCTACTGAAAAAAAAGCAGAAGAAATGAGGGATTATTGATACAGTTATCTTCATCGAATTAGGCTTTTAGATGTTTATATACTGTGATTAATATTAACCTTGCCAATTAATACCAAAAGCAATCAGTTATCTTTTAAAAACCCACTATTCAATGAGCATTGACTATTTTCTGGGCACTGTGATCATGCTCTGGACAAATCATATCATTCAATTCTCATCCTTCTACCAGAGAAGTGTTATTTCCAACATTTTCCAACAAAGCAACAGCAAGTGGCTGGCACAGCTGTGCTCCATTCCTGTTTCTTTGGTTCAAAGCCCAATCTCTGAACCACTGGGCTCTACTCTCTGCTTCCTTAGGGGAATTCTGGATTCAGACAATGGAGTCTGTGTCAGGGCTCTGTCTCTTAAAGACTGTGGATTAGTTGCTTAACCTTTCTGTGCCT
The DNA here is from genome assembly GCA_008750895.1 of Mirza zaza. NCBI lineage: Eukaryota > Metazoa > Chordata > Mammalia > Primates > Cheirogaleidae > Mirza > Mirza zaza. Next base: position 60,039 of record VSMD01052185.1, read on the forward strand.
TGGTTTGCATTTCTGAAAAATGTGAGCGATGGTGGAGCCTTATTCATGTGGATGCTGTAAATCTCAAAAGAACATCTGCAAGAAAAGTGCTCAGAACAACACCTGGCATGTAATAAATACTCAATCTTGCCTATTATTACATAATAGGCATAATACTATTACATAATATTAATTTAGGCTGTAGCTATTTGGGCAAAACCTTTGGTTAGCTTTACCTTTGTCCCATTTTGAAGTCCTAATTAAAAGAATAGTAATTAATTAGTGGCCAGTCAGCAGAGATACATGTTTTGGCAGAGCTGCTAAAATCTGTGAGTCTTTCTATTCCGTTATCATCTGATGATAGCCTGGTGAAAATGAAAATGATGTGTACTTTCCATTTCATGAAAAGCGAAAGGACAACTCAATTTCCTTCATCTTCTTTCACTGGGCTTATTTCGGAACTTATAAATGGAATGGTTGGGTCTTTGCCTGATAAGCTCTTGTCAAAAGGCAGCACTTTGCTGGTGTATCATAACACAGCGATGGAAGAAGGCATTAATCTTGAAGTTAGATCTACCTAAAGTCAAATCCTGTTTTGTCCTTTTACAAGCTTTGTGACCTATGGGCAAATTAATCATAACGTTTTTGAAATTCAGTTTCCTTACCAATAAAACGGATATTTATCTCAAATCAGTGGTTCTCAACTGGAGGTGATTTTACCCCTCATCGTACATTTGGCAGTATCTGTAGACATTTGTATTTGCCTTCCCTGGGGGAGGTTCTACTGGCAATGAGTGGATGGAGGCCTGGCATGCCGCCACACAGCCTACAATCCACAGGACAGCCTATAATCCACAGGACAGCCCCACAAGAAATTATTCAGCGTAAATGTCAGTAGTGCCAAGGTTGAGACATCCTGACTTAGTGTTATTAGAAGAAAACTAAATTGTTGTAAAGCACTTAGTATCACACGTGACACATAGTAGAATGCTCATTGTTCGTCAATTTGTTTTTGTTTTTGTTATGTTTGTTTTTTTTTAATGCTGCCATTTGCCAGGCATTGCTCACTAATGTGAGTTTGCGGGCTTCCTCCTCTGTCTGCCCCAAGCATTGTGATAATCTAATTCACACTGACATGTCTGAGATTTATTCTTCGGCCAAGGATATATGCTGTTAAAAGGAAGGCCTTTTAGATGTTAATTATGAGTAAATCTCTGTGATGGAATGGCAGCCTCTCTGGCATGTAGAGGGTAAGAATCTGGCATTGTAATTCCTATTTCTACCTCCCTTCACTGGCTGTGAGGATTCCATAAGATGATACAAGTAACATGTCTGGCATAGGATAGGAGCTCAATAAACACAGGTCGATGTTATTACATAACCCCCAACCCCTGGACATCAGACATGTGGTCATATTGCAGGAATCTTCTTTCTCCAAACTACTCTGCCCTGTGTTCATATTCATTGCACTCAATAATGGAACCTTCCTGAGAGATTTTTCTCTCTTTTCCCCATGATAGACTGTTTAGATATGAAGTCCTCTGCAGCTGGCTTTGATTTATGTACCTTTTGCCCATGTGGCTCCACGCCCTCCCAGTTGTGTCCCTGGCATGGTCCCAAACAGCGGTCCGGTCAGGAACCAGGCTCTGATACTTACTGTTATACCCATTTCCCTCTCTAGGCTGTGGTTGCTCACTGTAAGTAAAATAGGGTCTCTTCTGAGTCTCACACCCTGCAATATTGTTTGCAAACCACTGCCATGGTCACCTGGGCCTGCCAACAGAGAGCCTCTGTCTTCATTAGTGTCCTGGTTGGCCACCTGACAGCCACACTTCTCATGCATTTAAAGTTTTCTGGTCAACCCTGACTCCCTCCCAAGTAGTTTATGACTTACAAATGTTTTAAGACAGTTCTTCCATTTCATCCATGTTTGTCATAAAATTCTCGCAGGGTTCCCCAGCTCTTGAACAATTGCTGTGAGTTCGTTTGACTTTTTTAACCAGGACGATCAATAGAAGTTTAGGTTTGTATTTGCCAATAAACTATAGATCGTTGTGGTTGTTTTCCCCTCTTTTGAGTAAGTATCCCATACTGGTTTGTTGTTGAATATGCATTAAGCAGCATTAGCAAATATTTTATCTTGATTAATGAGCAAAAAGCTTCTTTCATGAGCCAATTAAGTGCACACTTAAAACACTGCCGATTGCTATCAAGGCAGCCCTGGTAGGAATGAACAATGGGGAGGGGAGGGGAATACTCCACACATCAGGAAGAGTACCAGTGACACTTGACTCTCCATCGAGTCGTTTCCAGTTATTTCCAGTGGGCAGGGGGAAAGGAACTTAAATTTCATGTATAAACATGAAGACAAAAGACCTAAAAAAGCTTGGAGTTTTAAGTTGTTCAATTAGTTGATTGCTTTTAGAAGTTACTGAAAGGCTGGGATCCCTGGGACAGGCATGTCTTAAAGTCAATACTTAACTCCTTCACCCATTTACTACTTTTAAATATCTCCCGCAGACGATTTTCATGATGTCGGATACCATGTCCACAAAGAAAAGCAGAGCTTTGTATTAATGAGTGTGATGCTCACCAACGGGGGGATGGACATGCTTGAAGCTCTGACTTGAGGTGGGAGGGGGAGCAAGGGCAATATATGTAACCTTAACATTTGTACCCCCATTATATGCTTAAAAAAACAAATAAAAATAAATAAAAAAGATCTTGCCACTTGTCAGTCTTACAACTTTGGATCAGACAGTTAACCAATCTCAGATACAATTTCCTCTTCCATGAAAAGAAAAGAAGAATAGCATCCACCCCATAGGATTATGGTGAACATTAGGTTATGTGAAGTGCTGAGCACGATGGCAGATACTTAGGGCATTCTCAATAGATGATACCTATTATTATTATTATTATGCTAAGTTTCTGGTTTTAGAGGGATAGCTGTTATCTTATTCACCATTGGAATCATTGTGCACAACAGGTAGCAAAAGAGACTTAGTATATCTCTTCAGAGGGTTAGTCAAATGTTTGGGGACTAACATAGCAAAAGGGTTAACATTCCAGAGAAGAAACAAGTCATCTATAAAGTGACTTAGCAATAGTAATAGTGCCTACCCACTAAAGCTCTGATCAACATTAGTGCTAGAATTGCACGGGTGCTTAGAGGATAAAAAGGTCAAATTAAACAGATAATAACTATGCTTATATGAATGTGATGTAGTGTCCAAGATTCTGATTATAACACAAAATTAATTCTCCGTAGATTAAGCAAAAACAAAATTTCTAGGCTTATAAAATTATAAACCTAGGGGAAGGGGCCCACTTTAGATACGGCTAGATGTAGGTCTCTGTCTCTTCACTGTTGCTCAGCTTTGGCTGTTGCACTGGGCTCTCTCTGAATGAGTGTCCTCTCTCCAAGTGGCTTGGAAGATCGCCACTGGACTGACGTGCAACTAGCACGGCAACCTCCCATGTCCTAGAGCAAGTAGGACCCGTATATCCCAGCAGAACAGCCCCAGTGAAGACTCAGATGCACCCAGCTCGGGTCCCGTGCCCATGCCTGCATCCCCCACTATGGCCAGGAGGTGGGGAGGAGTCTGTTCAAACGTGGGCCATGTGTCCGACCCGGCAGCCAGGCCGCACTGTGGTTGACGGTCCCTTCAGGTCCATGTGGAATAAGGAAGGAGCAGTTCCCTGAAGAAAAAGAAAGGCACTTTTACTGGATGAAGAGGACAAACTCTACAGGTATTATATATATATATATATATATACACACACACACACATACATTCCAGGGTAAGGGACAAAAGATGTCTAGATATTAATGGAAAGGAATTATATAGGCTTTGGAAGAAATTTTGTAGTTTATGAAAAGTTGGTGAAGAAAAACAAAAAAGGAGTTGCCAGGATAAATAGGACAAGGCAGAAAAAAGGGAGTCAGGGGACCTGCAGAACTGTAGGCACATAAGCACTTTGGCGTAGCAGGAATCAAGTTTGACCTTAGCTGAAAAAAAGCTGAGGCTGAGAAGAGGAAATAAAATGAGGAAGAAAGCAAGACAAGAGCAAAAAGGACTTGGGAAATAGAATACATGTGTTATCAAGGAAACCTTGAAAGAGCAAGGCAGTAAACCAGAGAGTCAAAATTCTGGTTTGCGTATTTTCCAGCAACATTGCATTGTTCTAAAACCTAACATGTAAGAAACCTGAGCAGGGGGAATAGGTCTGAGCAATAGCTGATAGAAAAATTATGTAAATAGAGACTGTGGGTTAAATGGTTAAAAAAGTTTTCCTTAAGTTTTATAATGCTTTTAAGGATTTTTGTATTGCTAATTCACTGACTGGTGATCAATTCTCACACACACACACACACACACACACACACACACACACTAAAATTCCTGAATAGGCCTGTGGATTTTGCCGTTATCTCTGTCAGTCAGCATGTCTTTGTCACATCTGTATTGACTATGTAGTGATATGCCTAAATATTTTCCATTCTAATGACTTCAACAGATCAGAATTTTCAATCCTTTTTCTTTTTTGAGGTGGAGGGGATGAGGTGGAAAGTTTACCCTCTTACCAAGATGTACACACACTCTAAACTAAACTTTACTTTCTATATATACCAGCAGTGTCCTCAACCATTCATTTAGCATGCAGATATTCACGGAGCACCTACTACTATGTACCATGGCTCCTTGACCTGTGCGTGCCCTAGAGTGTGCACTGGAATTCAAAAAGAAACAAGCACATCCCTTGCATTCAGCTATGGAAAACAAACGTTAAAGAAATAAACCAGGAAACACACCCATAATTACGGTGGAGTGAAAGCAATGGGCAGGAGGTTAGGACTAGCTTACATTGAGGTAGGGGGTAAGATGGGTAAGGCCACTTTGAGAAAGTGAAATTTAAGCCAAGTTCCTGAGGGTCAGAAAGAGTTAAACAGGTGGGAGGTAGAAGGGTAAGTGTTGCTGGCAGAGGAAAACAAATACAAAACCCTGAGGCATAAAAAATGACAGTGACTTAGGAACCCAGAGGAAGTGAGGATTTTCTTTTATTTTCCCAGCTCCTAATTCCTCCAGAGGAGCACATGTTCCAGCAGGTCAAGACTGTCTTTGTCTGTTTGTTTGTTTTTTGCATCCCTCGCAGGGTCAGCGAGCTGGTTAAGAAGGAGTTGTCTTCAGCTCCAAACCCACCCCCTCTGTACTCTGCCCCTGGGGCTGCAAACACACCTCTCTTTTGCTCTGCTGGCTTCCTGTTGCAATCTATCAGTAGGGGTGCTAGACGAAGGGTGTAAGACTTGATGAGGAGGACTCCTTGCTTGCCTGTTGCTCCTAGTAGCATCAACCCAGCTTTTATTTACCCCAAAAGCAATTGGTTCCAGTTTCTTTTTCCTTTTTTTTTTGTAATCCTCAGAGCCAGGTTCCTTCAGAGATGCTAGCAGCAGCAGCAGCAGGGCAGCATGCCTTCCTCAGATGTCTGGGTCCCACCTGCCCAGCATGCCTCTTCTAAGCTTCCTCTCTCATTTGTTTCCCCAGACTTAAGGGTGGTAGCTGCCTCCTGCAGTCATCTTTGTCTCTTCAGTGTCACTTTTTTTTTGCATTTTCACTCCTCCATTATTTGTCTAAACAATTACTTCTGTGAAATTCTCCCTGTTAAGATAACGGAGGGGGGGCGCGGGGAGGGGGCGGGGGCAACTGGCTCTGACTGATGCACGGATGGTTTAACCGTCTGCTCTTGCCCACACTCACCACCTGTTAATGAGGAGTCGCAGCTGGCCCGGGGCAAGGCCAAATGTCCACGAGTGAAAAAGGTCAACCACAAGCAAGAACTGATGACTGTCATGCTTGAAGATGCATTTTTCTCAGAAGCTTGCACAGCCTGCCTATTCCCAATCTCCACCATACAATATCTTTTCCAGGGTGAGCAGAATTATAAAAACATCAATTTGGCCATTATTGGCTTTTCAACTGCGATACCAAGAAAGTCTTTCAGCAGCTTCGATAAATTAAATCTGGCCACCCAGCTCCCAGACTGGCAGGCTCCTACATCATTGACAGAAAAGACAGCGGAAAGCAGTTTTCCCAGCTGTTGCTGTAAATGATGTGCATTGTGCTCACAGCCATTAGCAGGTGGAGAATTTGAAGTGTGGGTAGATTGCAGAGCTGCCTCTTTTAAAAAATGCATAAGCACTTTGTGAGTTTGCTAAGTCATGTTTCACTCAGCTCCGCTTGAATTTTTCATAGGGGAGACATATTCTGTAATCTTTCCTGTTTTACTTCTTCTTTATCAGTAAGAACTACCACAGTTAGGGAGGTACTGGAAGGGGGTCAGGTGCAATCATACAATTTGCTTGATTGGTCCTCAGTTTTTCCATGTTGCAAAATGCTTGAAGATTTGATGCTTTAAGAACTTGGGACAACTGAGTTTCCTGCCCCTCCCCATTTAATCCAAAAAATACAAATTCTTCCCTTTTCTGGATTTCTGGATTTAAGTTTGCTTGATATGTTTTAAAGCAAATATTTACCCCGAAGGACTCATCCATTTGTGAAATTTTAAGCACTACCCTATAAAGACTCATTCCTTCCAAAAACATCCTGTGCTCACACACTATGTGCCAGACACAGTATATATTTTTTAATTGCCATTCCCATGCCAGGTAAGACATTACTGAGTACTTTGTACACATTTTCCTAATGCATCCAGCTGTAGCATCAATGTTCTTCCTAATATGATAGTTTAGCCACTTAAGAGTTAGTTACTTAGTATATTGGTGGAGACACAACAATCATGGATAGCATGCTTCTGATTTGTTTATGCAGGATAATAGCTGGCTTGTAGTAGAACAAATATGTGTGAATATAAGAAATGTTTGCTGTGTGCCACAAACTATGAGATTTACATTATCTCATTAATTATCACATTTAATTTTCTTACAAGCCTTGTGAAGAAAATATTATTAAGTAGCTTTATTTTGCAGATGAGGAGACCAAAACTCAGAGAGATCCCACAGATGACAAATTGTGGGGCCTGACTCTGGAGCCTGAGCTCTGCTCTGCCGTGTTATCAACCTAATGCAATTCAATGTATGTGTTTGGTTCATTCATTTATTCATCACACTTTTTTCAAACCTCTATTAAAGTGCCAGGCACCAAAAACAATGTAATATTCAATAAATTGAGCAGTGGTTTTTTGAGAAATAAGGTAGAGCTATTAGGTTCTTTGACTAGCAACTAGTTAATAACTCCTCCCCAAAAGGCAATCGATTTTTCTGTTTTTTTTTTATATCAATACATCTGACTTTTTTTTTTTTTTTGGAAAGAAATAGTTTGCTCGCCACATCTGGCTAATCAATCATAACTTATTGTCTGGACAAATGGAGAGAATTATTCCAGCCAGTATTGAAACCTCAGCAAATTGGAAGCAAAAGTATGCTGCAATTTGAAGTATCAAGGTATTGATAGGATCGTTATTTGCTATAATTGTGGGGATTCTGGAGTACTTAGAGTTACAGAACTGAGCTTTCATAGGTATTTCCACACTTTCCATGACTTCAGAGCACATCGCAGTGGGAATGCAAAGGCAAAGGGGTCGTAGCTTACATGTGTCACTTCTATGTTCTGATTTAAAACCTCTTTGCTTGTGGTTAAGTTGTTGGGAAGAGGTAGTCAGGCAGACAAAGCTTCCAAAAAAGACATAGGGTGGTTATCTTGTCACGTTTGATTATGTTTCACATTTCACAATGACGCTTCATACAGCACCCCTGCTGGACACTATTAGTCCAAATCTTTTTCTTTGATTTCAATATATGTAAATTCCAGAAGCCTTCTTATGAGTTTTCTGTCCCGACCCGAGGGACCTTCTGTTACTCGCGGGGGTCAAGGGGGACCATGCCTGAAAGAGACGGGCGAGAGAAAGGAACGAGACCAAGCAAATGGTTGTCAAGGTCTACTTTACTTAGATTCTCAATTGGTTTTATAAGCATACAGAAACAAAGAAGTAGGGAGGGGTAGCAGGGGAGGGTTAGGGTTAATCAGTCCCAATCAGCGTCTTATCGGTGCCTGCTTGACTCCACCCTGGCGGGTGGTCGGGAACAATTGCATTTAGCACACCCTGGAGCATTCTTCGCTGGAGGGTGGGGTGCTATGTTTGTCCTGGAATTTTCCATGGCGAAACCCGTGCATAGGACAGGTCATTTGGGTGTTGAGGGTCTTGGCTTCCAACAGTTTTCTTGCCAAAATACTAAAACATTCAAATATTCTCCTAAAATCTTAACACATGTGGTAGTAGGACAGGCTACACTAAAACTAAGTTGTTCAATTTCCTTTAACAGTGATAGTGCCTAGATTAAGTAGAAAGCAATATGTACATTCATCTGGAAGCTGGAGGATCCCAGCTGACATTTAAATACATGATCATCCCAGCAGTTCGGGGAGGAAATAGCTGCACCAGGGCCAGGTTCCTGGTTTGGCACGTGGGGAGGGCTTTGTGCAGTTTTCCGCATGAATAAACAGAGATCCCTCACGTAATAGCATGATGGCTTTTGGAGAAGGATGAAGTTTCCTTCTGAAGTCCATTGAATGGAATTACTTTCCTATGAGGAAGGCAACTGTCAGGCAGAAAGACACAGGGCTTGCTTTTCTACTGGTTCAGCAGGGTTCATGGCCAAAATATTTTGTCATCTTGCTTTAAGGTAACAGGCAGGTATATCTCAGCATGTATTTCTTTTCCTTTTCCTTTCTTTCTTCCCCTTTTCCTCTTTCTTTTTATGTAAGCTAAATTCAGTCTACTTTTTAATTACATTAAAATTTTTAATTGACAAGTAATAATTGTATATATTCATGGGTTGCACAGTGATGTTTTGATA